>VWYK01019694.1:0-11875 GCA_013399775.1 Semnornis frantzii | reverse complement strand
CAGAGTTAGACCGCCCAAGATGCGACTGTCCCAGAGAGACCGACTGCCAGCTCGAGACACTGTCTTATCTTTTGTTTTGAGTACTTATTCCTAAACATCTCAGCAAGCCTGTGAGTGAAGTAGACATCACCATTGTTTTCCTTCACAACCTGTAATATAATAAAATATTCCAATTAGCCTTAAACCAGCACAAAACACCGTGGAATGTGGGGGGAAAAAAGGGACCAGAAATCTACTTTAGAGTGTTATCATCTGGCATTCTCAAACTTCTTGAAAGACACATGGATAGGTAGTGCTTCTGCTTCAAGACAGTTGGGCATAGATTCTTAGTTTCAACAGATGACTTGCTTCTCCTTTCCCCTTTCCTTATTACTTTCCATCCTCCTGCAGTAGCTCTGCTTCTGGGAACTCATTCCTTTCTCCTAGGCAGCTGGCACAGTGGTCTTTACTCTTAGGTTTTGCCACAACAATTAGTAACTCCAGGAAAAAAACAGCTAATCAAGCCTGATTTCCAAATAATTTGTGTCTTGTGATCAGATTGTTTCATATCCAAACAATTGTGACCTGGCAAATTCTCAGTCTTTCTTCTGCATGGACATTCTGCTGCTTAGTAAGACTCAAGCAGAACCTACATATTTTCCATCCACTCATGATCAACAAACATTAGGAAATTAAAGTCTCTGAGATCTATGCTGTTTTAGGTAAAACAACCCAGTGGTTAAAAAAATATAGAGGGACTGAAGGGACCAAAGGGACAGGTAAGCAAGGACAGAGACATAAAGAGACACAGGAACTTGTGGATATACAGGTATGCATATTGGCTGAAAACATCACAGCCATCACCAGCACAGACATTAAACCACGATTTCTAGTAACAACTAATCTTACTGACACTGCTTGATTCTTTTCAGGGTACTAGTTAAAGCTATCCTGGCAAGAGACTAATTATTCCAATATAATCTAAGTGGGCATATTTGCCTTATCTGGAAGTGAATCCACTACAACTAGGTTGGGAAATTCTTCTGTACTAACAGGTATTAGAGTTTGAGATCCTTTTCCTACCTAGTCGGCCTATCAGTGTGCAAAGAAGAAATGTTTTTCAACCCTTTTTTGATCTACAGCCTCCTCCACAATTCAGATTAAGTCTCTTGATAATAGAACTACTTTTGTTCCAAGCCTTTGTCAGAGAGGTTCAAAGCAGTTCATGTGTTGAAACTTCAGGGTCTCATAATACTTCTCAGCATAGTTCAAGCGTATGTTCCAGCTTTGTCTTCACTATGTTCCTTCCTCAGTTCACTGTTTGCCTCACAGTTTTGCTTCTGTAGCTAAAAACAGAGGGTTGCAGGAGCCAGTAAAGTCATATTGTATTGTTTGGGCCTTACCTAATCAGCTTTACTACTCAGCGTGAAGCCCATGATAAATGTAAACTTGCTTGTTTACAAAACATTCTCACAGAAGCATTGGCATAAAATGAAAAGATAAATTTCTGATAACTATTTTGATCAAATAATGCAAGCACTGTATGTATTAGACTTTCACTATCTTTTGTTGTTTGCTTTTAATAAGCACTGTGACGATAACTCTTCGGTGTCAATGTGAGGAACAAGTTAAAAGTGTACACTGTCATATTTTTTAATACAAAGAAGTTTCCTACTCAGAAGTTCACATAGCTTTTACATGATTTGGAAATCACTGCTTTTACCAGCAGCAAATTTATACTCTGTATAAAAAGAAAAATCAAGGGTTCTTTTGTTAATTTTGCTTGGTTGGTTGTTGGACTGCAAAACAATTTCCAAATTAATTTAACTGGTATTCACTAGGGGGATTTACTGTTTATGTAAGACCATAATTTAACTTTGGAAGGCAGCAATGAGAGTGTATTTGGTTAAATCTCATTAGCTACCAGAAAATTTATCTGGAAATTCCTAATCATCCTTACTTCAAAATAGAAATTTGATACTGTAAATTACCATGACCATAGGCTATAATTCTAAAGCCTGTAATTGTAAAAGAGAGTGAGGTTACACAGAAGGCTGTTCATTAATGTTTTTGCTCACATGAATATTTCTACTGAGATTACTAAAAGCAATTTATACACAGGCAGGCACTCGCCTGGTTTTGCACCTATTCAGTTGTATCCAGGAAAAGAACAGAAGGCCACAGTTGAGTAAAATATGCGGTTCTGTGCTTCTGTTTGCTATATTAACAACAAATCACAGAATGCCCGATGTTGGCAGGCATCTCTGGAGGTCATCTGGCCCAACTCCTTGCTGAAGGAGGACTGTGAAGAGTCAGCTACCCAGGACCACGTCCAGACAGCCGTGGAGTATCTCCAAGGATGGAGACTCCACAGTCTCTCAGGTTAATCCGTGCTCCTGTCACCAGTGTTTAGCAGAGAGGAAGAATCACCTTCTTGACCTCCTGGCAACACGCCTCTTAATGAAGTCAAACATACTATTTGGTTTCTTTGCCACATGGGCATATGGGTGACTTTTGTTCAGCTTGGTGTCCAGAACCTTTCCAGTTGGTTGACTTTCGGCACGTACTGGTGCCTGGGGTTATTCACCTCCAGGTGCAGGGCTTTTCACTTCTCGTTGAACTTGTGAGGTTCCTGTCAGCCCATTTCTCTAGCCTGTTGAAGTGCCTCTGGCAGCACAGCCCTGTGGTAGATCAGTGACTCCTCCTAATTCGGTGTCATCTGCAAACTTGCTGAGGGTACACTTCACCCTGTCATTCAGACAAGCCTGCTACATGTGGCTGTTCTGTTTACAGCTGACCTAGATCCCTCTTCAAAAGGAAATAGGCCATTACAGATAAGGACCACATAAACTTAATAATGCTTCCGCATTGCATTCCAGAAATGTGTAAGTGCACATGTTCTCTCTATAACTCATCTAACTTCTCTTACACTACAGCTAGAGAAATTTGTGGAAGAGGAATAATATGAAACATCAGCAAGAATTTGTAGACTCCAAATATATTTCAACTAGGTTGTGATACAGACACTTCTCAGTAGTGTCTTTCTATAAATTCAGCTGTACAAGTTCTCTAATACCTTTAATGACCTTGTTTACTTTTTGCTTTATTGATAGCATTAGAATAGCTGAACAGCACTAAGTCTTCTCTGCCTCAGCGGACAAAACAGCAATAGACATACCCAGACTGCGGAGCAGATGTGCTCTCAAGCACCTTGCTGCTCCAGTTACTCAGCATCAGCCTCTTATTTGCAATTAAGCTAATAACTCTCACAGTGGTTTAACACAGAAACACTGTCACAGAAGTGGGTTGTAAGCCATCTGCCTGAGGCTTGCATGAAGAAAGGAGAAGCAAACCTTTTATGCAGCATACTATAAAAACACCTGAAGTCATATCCAGCAAGTGTTAGTGCAAGTAAAGAAGCAGAAGGAAAATGGCTTACTTGTTCCTAGTCCTGCAGTGGTCAGCATAGACTTCCAAGTTAAGCCTCAAGTGGGATTTCTTAACAAAAAGCAGTCCTCAGCCACCACATCACATGTGTATTACATGCATGTACATCCCTGGCCCACCCCAAGATAGGTTTACTCTTGTTCACTTTCTGGGTCAGTGACACACTGGGAAACAGAAGCATGCAGGTACATCTGCTCTGTACCATCACACAAAGAAGCTATGGCCTTCTTTAGTACTAATTCCAGCAAGATCTGGACTGAATGCAACCCAAAATAGATCTATTCAAAGTGACTGCTTCCTAAGTGCTTAAAGGTAAACAATGGCAACAAAAAAGTTCCAAAGGGCTTGAGGAAATCATGAATATAAAACACCAGTGAATGAATAACTTGCTTGCTGACCTAGCTTAATAAACAAGTTTCTATGATGGAAGATGAAAGAATTTTGAGACACAGACATTTTAACTGACCACAAGTTTTCCTTCTCAGTTATTTAGCTGCTATCTGCTATTCATTCTCACACAAGAACCTTGGATGTGGCTTTGTGCACTTCCAGAATACTTAGAGCACATTAGCATTATTTTTCCCAGCTTTGAAAATGTACAGGACTGTCTTCACAGTTACCTTAAGAGAAAAATGCATCACCAAGAACACTTTACGTAGGTAATGCTATCAGTAAATTTAGGAATGCTGTTTGACTGTTGGGTTTTTGTTTGTTTGTTTGTTTGTTTGTTTGTTTGTTTGTTTGTTGTTGTTGTGTTTGTTTGTTTGTTTTTTAAATCTAGTCAGTATATTGATTTCAAGACTGGAGCCTGAAGAAAATTTTTTGAGCAGTGTTTTGCTGTGCTTTATGCAAAAAGGTGTCTCAGCTTTTACATAATGAAATCTTTGGAGTGCTTCCACATGATACCTAATGAAATTGGCTAGAAAGGTAGAGGGACTGTCCTACAACACTGTAGTTTGAAAACAACTATTTCCTTATAACACATATAACAGTATGTCAAATGTATTATGTGCAAATAGCTGTCTAAATCATTAAATGATTCACTTTATTTTTGCAAATCTGTTCTTACACAGTTATTTTCATATCATGCTTTGACACTTGTTTACTTGTTTACATTCACCGGATGATCTATCTGTGTGTTTTCAAGGTCTGGGACTGTCTCAGTTCTGCATTCATGTAATACTTAGGACAGTTGTGATACAGTTGTATTTGAAATTGTTTACTACCATAGCCATTCAAGTAATAAATAATAACCGTCTGAAGCACTTGGCAGCTTTCTTTTTCTTTTGAGATGTTAACATCAAAATAATTGACTCTGTTCCCAGAACTGCATGTTCTCTTTTCAATAGTCTTAGGAAAAAAAATACAAAACATTAAACTTCTAACTTTATCTGAAAAGAAATGCTGCTAGCTTTTTTTTTTTTTTTTCTGAGTTCAATTCCCCACTATGACTTGCTGTTAAAAGCAGTGTTCGCCAGAAAAAAAAAAAAAAAACAAACCCACACACAAATCGCATTCTGATATATTATTTTTTTAAAAAAACCTATTTTCCCACATTTTTATGTGTGCATATCTGTGCACACAGAATGGCATTATTTTTTTAAGATTATGCAGGTTTTGTATGACTGGTTTGTTGTGTTGATGCTGCACAAGAGTGATAGTCCACAGAATGCAGATTTATTAGAGGAGGACTAAGAGCAGAATAATTTCCCACAGGTAGGTATCATTAGCCATAGGATGCAGCTGAATGGTGAAGAAGGGCACACATAGCTGTGAAACTCTGTGTTACTTTCTTGGCTACCTTCAGCCTTAACTAACCTTGAGACCAAAGTCAGAAGAGATAATAAGAGTGGTGGAGGTAGTGGTAGTGGCTTATTTTTATTTTACTTTTTTTTCAGTCATTCACAGTTGCTTTCATTGTCTCATACACAGGAATTCTCTCTGCTCAGGTCTCAAAGTCCAGGGTTCACTTCTGTTTCCTAGATCATACAGTGGAATGTCATCTCTTGCAGAAACATGACAGAAAGACGTGATCTTCCCTGAATTTACACACAGCAAAAGAGTCTCCCTACAATAGCATTGTGTGGAAATCATGCAAACTGTGGCAGTTGTTTATAGTTTTGTTTTGGTTTTCCCCCCTTGATTCTGGAATAACAGTTGAGTAATTGCACAGTTCTGATGTGATATTTAGGAAAAGTGCGTTGCAGGGATGCTGCGAGTTCTAAGCTCATATTGGTCATTGAGGTAGATACACCTGCATATCTTTAATCATAAAACAAAAAAAAAATATCCAACATCTAACCCACCCATCATGCTGTGGTTTAGTGAAATAAAAAAATCAAAATGGTTTCATAAAGCACTATGAGAGCTGAAGTTGAAAACTGCAGTAGAGGGTACATGGTACATTGCCTGCAAACCAGCCCAGAGAGGATTTCCATTAGTTGAAGTCATGCTGTCTGCCTTATTAAGATAATGACCTGAAGGTAGATGGATACCTGCAACCTGATCTATAGTGCACTCCTGAGTCAGCACTAAAAAACGTATCATCCCTCTTTCTCTGGACACATTAAGCAGCCACGACCTACCAGAATCTCTGCTATTGGCGCTAGTCTTTGGCACAAAGTTGTGAAATGTGACCGGCTGTGTCCTGAAATAAGTGTTGCTGTTGTTTGCCATCATGTGCCCAGATAACTTTATAGTACTTAAGGGTACGTGTCTATAATTACAGTCGGGGTACGATGCACTTATGCTCAACTCTCTGCGGTTCTAAGATGTATTCTTGGCTCACTTGCAGAATGACATGAACACAGTTGGTCCTGGTGTCATGAATGACAAACAGCCAGCCCTGTAGAGAGCATGGTCAGGCTGCTGCTCATGGGGTTTGAGTGCCCTCCACTATGAAGATCCATAAAGCATCCTGCTCCTTTGCTCTCCTTTTCCCATCTTCATGGATTGCAGCCTGACTCAACATGTCTCTGCATAAAAATAGGCCTGAACACTGAGTGTGGTGCCAAGTCAGGTGTCTTACACAGGCAGCTTGATTGAGTCATAGATTGCATAGCCCAGTTTAGGGCAGGGCAACTATGAAAAGTGTCTTGCCTACCCCTACAGGCTTGAGGAATTGGTATTGTGTATGCAGATGCCATTATGGAAAATTCTGACTGCAAACAATGGGAGTTTAAGGTGCATGTAGGGAATAATACTCCTCTAATACTCTCCAGCTTTCATGCAGCGCTGATCAACTATAGCTTTTTAATGACCAAAATTACTCTGGTATAAAACTGTTACTATCTGAGTGATTATTACACAGAAACATTTACTGCTAGATTGTGTTTTAAATGGTGATATTTTTATTCCCGTTTTCTACAAGCAATGGAATCAAGAGGCAAGTTGTGTGTGTCAGTGGAAACAAAAGTCCAGAGGAAAGGAGTGGCCTTATAACCAAAGCACAGGGTTAGGAGGTAGGAAATTTCAATTCTCAGGGCTTCCTGAATGAAGTCACTTTGCCTCTCTGGACCATAGGAGGATATTCACACTGAAAGAGCATCCTTTAGAAACCATGTGACAGTGGTAATACCTGAGGGGAGGGTGGGTTATAACGAAAGAATTCTCTTCAGGTTAAGTGAGTGTATTTTATTGGCATAACATGTTTTGACGTGTGAGGAAGGTGCCTATCATTCCAGGCAAATACAAAACTGCTGTTTTCAACAGGCTACCAGGACTTTGGATGGAAGCTGGAGTAGACATGTAAACCATTTAACAGTAACTGCAATCTTGGTATCCTTACCAGATGCAAATTCATAGCCTATTAACTTTGCAGGGGAAAAAAAAAATCCTACCATTTCTCATTCTCAGTAGCAAAGAGATGTGTGCGTATATGGAAAACACATTTGGGATGAGGCCAACGGTGCTTTCAAAACACCAGGGGCTGAAGAAGACATGGTGACACATTTGCTTTATGCGCGCGACCCACATCTGCCCGTCCATCCAGGCAGGTCACCACTCAAGTACCACCACGGCAGGAGGAAATAGGTAACCAAGACCGTCAACGCTGAGGCACCCTGAAAGACCAGGCCAGAAAGTGGAGAATCTGCGGGCACTCTTCCTTTCCCTTAGACACACTCTGCGGGAGACTGGTGCCCTCCAGGCAGTCGCTAGCCAAAAGCGCATGGCTTGTTACGAAAGTAAAACATAGAAGCCCCCGGTATTTCTCCACTCAGACACGGCCGCCTTCAGAGGCTTCGGCCGCTTGGCAGCAGCGCTTCACGCATGCGCTGCGCTGCGCGGCAGCAGCACCGTCACCGCTCCGGCCGCCGTTGGCCGCCGACCGCATCCACCGCGGGGTGGGGGGGGAAGGGGAGGGAGGAGGAGCTGTTGCGCCTGCGCGGGTGGTTCCCGGGTTGCCCGGGCAGGGGGAACGGAACTGAACTGAACTGAGGCGAGTCGAGCGGTGGGTGGGTGGCGGCGCGCGCGAGCCCGGTGGCGTGGCCGGCCGTGCAGGCGCTTGGCGCTGTGTGCCGCTGGGCATGGTGAGCAAGGGGCCGCTGCTGCGCTTGTTGACCGCCATCAACCGAAGGAGGATGAAGCTGCTCATGGGACTCGCCTTCGTCGCCTATGTCGCCTGTGAGTGAGCGGCGGTGGGGGCGGCTCCGGCCCAGTCATTCATTTGCCCGCTGACCGGGCGCCTCCGGCTTTCCGTGCCCTCTGTTGCCGGCCGTGTTGGGAGAGGAGGAGGTGGCGGCTTCTCGCGCGCGCAGTTGCACTGCCCTGTTACGACGCACCGCAGCGCGGCCGTTCTCGCCCGGCGGGGAAGGGGGAGGTCCCCACGGCCCTTATGCTTTTGGGCAGCGGGGCTGAGGGCTTCCTCGCTTTCCCGCTTCCCCGCGCTGCCGAAACTTTCCCAAGTCCGGCGGGTGGCCGTCTAGGCCGTGGCGGAGGGTGCTCGCGGGGCCGCCGTGCGGGCCCTGACAGGGGTCCCGTTAGGTATCTCTCCCGTAATCTGCCCCGACAGCTTGCGCGGGCGGTACCCGCCCTGTGTCCCCTCGGCTGCCGTGTGGGGAGACGGTCGCGCTGCGGCCAGTTTCTTTTGGGGGCAGTCGACCGCACATCCCCTTGATGGCCCGCGGGAAGGCGCACTCGGAGGCTTACCGGCGACGTGCGGCAAGCAGCCGGCCTTCCAGCCGAACCCCGGGCGTGTGGTAGGGTGGGCGTGCTTCTGAGGTGCTTGGGCGGTGGGGTAGGGTGGATCGGGCTGCCTGGGCTGAGCGGGAGCGGTGTGAGCGAGACGTGGCTCCGGTATTTCCGCAGTAGCTTCTCAGACCGCTCTTTGTCCGCCTCGGTCGTAATCTGGTAGCTGTGTGAGGTGAGCCTGCTATGAAGTTTTCCAGGGCGAGCCTCGTGTCAGTGTTTTTGTAAAATCCTCTGATAAATGTTTGTTAGCTTAGCACGTAGCTGGAGTCTTCGAAGCCTGAAGAGAGGCATAAAGGTATTTGGGAGAATCTTAGTGTCACTGCTGACAGTGATGATTTTGGCTTCGTTTATTGGACGTGAGTCAGATAGTCTTGGATTTACAGTGTAGTCCTGTCAGCTCTCTTCTGTTTCTTGTCCAGTTTTTTTCTGTTTCATTTTTCATATTCAGTTTATTTTATATTAGGTTATTTCGCTTTTAGACTTCGGTAGTTTACTGTATAGCGAACGAGGAGGGAGCTTTGAAGTCTAGTCAGCTAGGAACAAGTGCTTGCTTCAAAATACACATGGGTGAATTAGCTTTTGGGATGGGTGTGTGCATGATTTAGATTTAGGATCCTCCTTCTCTGTTTGGAGAAGTGCACCTCAAGTAATGTGGCAGAAGAGATGATGGGTCCTACAACAGATACAAACCATAACAATTCTCTTTAATACCTTATGTTACTGTGTTTGCAGGATCTCATTGCTTAGATACTGCCGTGATTGTTGAAGTTGTGTGAGTCAAAAATGATACTTGCTTTTGAAGACGAAGTTAATAGGCTACTGTGGAAATGCTGGAGTTGAGTGGCAATTGATATGGGACCTGGCTATTGATTAGATTGTATAGAAACACTGTCTAGCTTAAAAAGAGAATAGGTTGGTGTCTGATTTGAGATGTTTTTTGCAAATCTGTCAGGTTGCTGTACTTTTCAATCAACTAGTGCTCAAAAGTATTAGAATCATTAGTTAAAACACTGGTGTCTCAGTATAGCATGCTACCAGATGCCACTGGTTTCATTGGATTCTAGAGAGACTGTTTTTTTGTTTTTGATGGAAGTGATTTTGATCCCATCCCCCTATCCTAAAAGTGTACTCCTTGCAATATTACTGATTCATCACTGTGCTCTGGTTGCAGTTGGATAATACCAAACTAAAATAGCACAGAATCCGAGAAAATTGATCTGCTGGTGTAGGTGTTGGCACTTCTTACATTCCATTTTTCTCAAGTACTCTCCAAATGACTGAGTGTTTTCAGGCTCTACACCTCCTTTCCATGAATTTTCATTCAGAGTTAGTAAATGTGGAATCAAATTTGAAGCATGTTGTGTCACAGGGAATGAAATCCTTGGCAAGTACATTTTTTTTTTTTTATGACCTAGGGGATAGGCCTTTTTGATAGTGCCATTCTGTGGGTTTGTGAAACTCAGAGAAGCTCTCAGCTATCTTGTTCTTGAGTCAGTGAATGGCATTCTTAGTGATTTCATAGTGCAAGACATTGGATGGCAGGGCTGGCTTATCTAGCCCTACTCCACATTTTCCATTTCCTCAGCATCCATTGTGTACAAGGACTTAAATTTCTCTGTCGTGCACCTGGTGAAGTATCCAGTCTTGACTAAGATTATTTTTTTCAGATTAC
Organism: Semnornis frantzii; assembly: GCA_013399775.1. Taxonomy (NCBI): domain Eukaryota; kingdom Metazoa; phylum Chordata; class Aves; order Piciformes; family Ramphastidae; genus Semnornis; species Semnornis frantzii. The sequence goes on along the minus strand of VWYK01019694.1, from coordinate 1,587 downwards.
TAGCATTTGACAGTGTGGGTATTCAGCCAGCTGTTTTGGCCCAGCTGAGGTGGTGGTGCAGTGGTGAAACAGGCAGGAGGGAGTACTATTGGTAGTATTACCATCACATGTTTTTTACAGGTCTAAAATCAGTATCTTGCTTAAGGAGTCATGTTGACATTGGTTAAAGTACCACCATGATGTGAGGTGCACAGTCAGGCTTATATTAAAGATGCCTAGAACTCTTTTTACAGACTTCACTGGTTTCCCTAGTGGCACTTAGAGTAAGGAGGATACTTACTTTGCATCTGTGCTTGAATTCAAGTAATATTTGATGTCTTATTTTTGTAAACCGAATTTCCATTATTTTTTTAATGTTGTTCACTTGAAACAGCGTGACATGCATAGTTCGTTTATACAAAAGTAGAACCCAAAAGTAGCATTTCTGTGCAAGAGGCAGTTATAGCTTAAGCAACTGCTCCTTATCTGCAAGGTGAATAGGAGGATTTTTTTTCCCCCCCATCACTTAAGTGATGAATCTGGGAGTAGTACAACTAGTGAGCTGTCTGCATCACTCTGTAATCTGGTGGAGTGCTACTCACATATTCAAAATGAAGGTTAAATGCTACTGTAGGTTATGTTCTGATAAGCTTTTACTTTCACTTTTCATAATAGCAAAGTAGCTGCAATTTGATCCTGTCCTAATTGCTCAAGTCTAGCAGAAAGTTATTCAGTATTGCTGTGCAGAATAACAGAAATCTTCCTTCCACAGCTGTTACACAACTAGACAGCAGAACTACTAGCCTTGAAAGAGTTAGAAATGGTCTGAGTGACATCAGGCTCTCTTGGTTTTTGTGTCAGCACACCATGGATTATCTACCAAAAAAACATAAATCAAAAAAACTATTTGCTTTCCAGCTTCATGTCTTGCAGAGCTGCCTTTCATCTGTGGGTTTATGCAAATAAGTTTGCTGTCTTCAGCAGCTTCCAGTTCCCTGTTCATCAGGCTTCTACTAGCTATAGTCATACAGTTTATGAAAATTTGTTCTTGCTTCAGTTGAGTTCATCAGGAACTCTACTTTGTTAGCCATGGTATTTTAAACCTTTTTTGTTTTTATACATTCTGGAGAAATTAATCCTTATGATTCCCAGCTTATCTCCATTTAATATTTGTCTTCAGTATTTAATCTCTGCCTTTAATATTTTATCTCCCCTAGGTGTTTATCTTTTCTGTGGCATGTGCAGGAAGTAGTGCTGTCATCATTCAACTCAAGAACAAATGCCCTTGGAGCTCTCACCTTTTATTCCCCTTGTGTTTCAGCAAAGAGGAAGGATTTTCTTATTATTTATATTGCTTGTTTCCTGTCTGTGAGCTTGGTTGGCCAAAACTGTTTACTTGGAACTAGTGGTTTTTAACTTCTAGTTCATAGACCCTAGAGAGGGAGAGATGAGGGTTACTGCACCAATTTACTTGGAAGGGGTTGTAAGAAAGTAACTGGGAAAAGTGAGTCTGTTTTGCTTACAGTGCTGAGTATTGGAGCATGCTGTGAATCCACTGAAAAGATTCTTAGCAGTCAACAAACTTAATACGACCTCTCATTTCACTGC
>VWYK01019687.1:10518-31170 GCA_013399775.1 Semnornis frantzii | reverse complement strand
AGCCCCAACTCTCTCAGCCTGTCCTCATAGCAGAGCTGCTGCAGCCCTCTGAGCATCTTCGTGTCCTACTCTAGACCCACTCCAGCAGTTCCATGTCATTCCTGTGCTGGGGATTCCAGCACTGTACACAGTAATGCTTACAACTTGCCAAGGAGTGCTCAGAAACTAATTCCACTTTCCTCCTGCAGCCTGTGGAACAGGCAGGTCACCTTTGCAAAACAGAAAGGATTTGGTACTTAAACCAAACACAAAGGTCTCAGAAGCAGGATTAAAATGCTTACAACTTCAGAATGCTGTACAAACAACTTCAGAAACTCAGCTGATGGCACTCCAGCAGACACAAGGAGGTTTGCCTAGTTCTTCAATTACCAATAATTGCCACTTGTTTATGTATTTGCCTCCCATTGATAACAGACTCTTAGATATCAAAGAAGTCCCTCAGTTTCAGCTTCTTTGCTCATTTTTCTCACATTTATATCCTCTATTTTGTTTTTCCTGGTGAAGTAACTCTAAGCCTTTAGGGACTTCACCGTGGTTTGCTTTATTGATCTGACTCCTCACCTCCCAACACCCACTAGACAGTGTTATTCCCCTGTCTGTGAAGTTTCCTTCTGCCTTTTCTCTCTCAAAAGGCAAATCCCCACCCCTTTTTCGTTGTTTTTCCAGACTATTCAGTGCAAGTGATGCAGCACAGAAGGAGAGAAAACAAAGCTAGCTCACCTCCAGTACAGCCATCTGCAGAAGCTCTGTTGAGGTGGGCTTGCACCACTGCAGAGCCGTGTGTGTGACTGAATGCTGAGCCCTGTGGCTATACTGGTGCAGGTGATGGCATTTCCCGAGTGATTTTTTGAATCTGCTGTCTTGGTTGGGCTGCCACAGAAATCAGTAAAAGCTGAGTTCCTCAATCAGCTGTTGCAGTTTTAAAACATGGGGACTTAGCTAAATTTGCATTTCCCATCTGGCTCTCCTTTCACAACCCAGAGCTTTGATCTTTCCTCACTGCCTCGTTAATCTCATCAAGACCTAAAGCAACACGTCCTCCCTGTGAAAGACAGAGCAATGCAGTAAGGATTCACCTTCCTCCACATCCCAGATGGGTTTAGCTACATCATGCATCTGACTCAAGCTTGCTGGAGCCCTATCACCAGCATATCCTCACAAGTCCGTGCTGGAAACAAGGTTTAAGGCAGGTACAAATCCACATTTCCAGGCAAGAGAGAATCTCCTCATTCCCACAACACCTATGGTAGTTTTGATTATTTATAATCACCGAATGCCTTGTATGCACTCATTTTTCTTTTTCAAACCTTCCTTATGGAAAAGAAGCAGCCCTCTTTGTCCTAAACAACCCAAATCTGAATAAATGCACCGGCTTCAGTTCTTAACACTGCTTCATCAAACTATAAGTGGTTTGTCTTCACTCAAGCCAGTAGATTAACGCCTGATGAAGCCCAGTATTGACAGCACACACATGACACGTTCAAACCAACCTTAATTCTTTACATAGCTTCAACTTTGCTCACAAAACCAGAAAATAAGTGAAAGGTAAATGATGCTGTAAGGGGTTTACCAAACTCTCTGCGAGGGAGGCCGATTGCCCAAGGTAAAATGGTCATTGCATCTACTTCAACCACTGGGGTTTGAAAGGATCTAGCTGAAATCCTGGTATCTTGCTTGTGTGCTTTAGTGATTAAAAAACAAACAAACAAACAAAACAAACAAAAAAAAAAAGGAAAATAACGTCTGAAGAACTGTTATCAGTGAGAAGTCAATCTTCCAAATACTCACTACCAAGCCCTGGCTTCCTACTGAGAAAGGTCTCCTTGACTGCACCACAGAAGACAAAATAGTATAATCAACATGCAGAAAGTATCCAATGGAAATATGTCTTTCGAAAATTATGCTAATCCTAGGTGATTGTTCTACATGACCTAGAGAGAAAGCAGGGTAGAGGAGCAAGAAGAGCCAACACTGCCGTAAATCAAACAAAGACCTCTTTCAAGACAGACAGACCCATCTACCAGAGGACTGGAAAGTACGAGACCGATTTCCTGCCAGCTGCCCAGTCGCTGCAGTTCATGCCCTTGTCCACACGATGGCAATGTTGATCCACACCTAAAGAGACCAAAGGCTTGAGCAGAAAGCAGCGCTTAGCTCCGTAGGAGCTGGAATCTGAGCTGCCTCTCCTCTTAAAATTCAATTTTCTTATCTTCTAATTTCATGCGAATTCAGCGATTTAAACATAAACAAATAAAGCCAAACTGGTCCCCGTTTCTCTGTATTTACACAAGTGATAGGACAGTAGTTGGATTACAACTCTTGGCACGTCATGATGTGATTATCCCTGCTATGAGAGGGCTGGATAATTTCAGTGGTGATTTTGTCAGAGCGGCAGTCTGTCCTTCTGGGAAGACTGGATTTTTCCAGGAAGAGCTAAGGCCAGCCTGAGAAAAGAGGGGAACATTTCCTCCTTGTAGTATATGTCGCTAGGTGGATGAAAACCCTCTAACAGGACGTCCTGAAACATCTCTAGGTTATCAATTCCAAAGCTTCAAACTCAATTCTCCACAGCAGCAGAGCTGCCTTTCAGTGCACAGTTGGGTCTGAAGGTTTCACTGGGGAAAGGCTCAAGCAGCAACAGAAATTTTCTCCAGTGATAACGATTTGCATAAATATCTTCCCAAAATGGAGCTTGTTCCATGTCTGCTTTACAAGTTCTTGCATCCAGCATAGCCTGGATGCAGGAATAACTATGCATCAAGACTAGCCCATTGCTGGGCTCCTGCAGAGCATTTCAGGCTCTGCAGGACACATGGTGATGGCTGCTACCTGATAAGCCTGATTAGCCCAAATTCTTCAGCCTAACCTTCAAGGACAGACTTCCCTAGTCTAGGAGCCAAAGGTAGAGGGGAAATTTACCAAGTCTATATTTCTCTGTTTGTTCAAAGAGGATTTTCCAGACTGTCTCAGCAAGAAGATTGGTACTGCCAAGGAATATCTCTCAGTTTCTCAGGATCAAATCAGAGAATACTTCAGATCCCAACTCAAGTGCTCAGAAGCATTGCATGGAAAAAAACCGACCAATCTCTGTTGACCACAAGAACTAAGAAGTCTAACTATTGCAGACTTTCCCCTTGGGTGCTCGTGCAAAGCTTTGTTGGCTTGAAAGAGATGAGTCAAGCAGGAGAGCAAGGCAAGAGGGAGAGAAAGGATTGTTTGCTTGCTTGCTTTTTCAAACTTATCAGAATTCTTGCCACTATCAGAAAAAAACCCAAACAAATTAAAAAAAAAAAAAAAAAGAAAAAATAAAAACAAACCCCCTCCCAGAAGTAATTTTTTTCCCTTTACAGCAAGCAAAGCAAATGTTTTTTTAGGCCAGTTGGTGTATCTGGAAATAACCAGCAGTGCCTGGAGTACACCAAACTTTTTTTTTTTTTTCTGTCATACATTGTTCTTAAATCCTAGTTTGATGCCATGGTGTTGCAGAGGTATTTTATTAAAATATTTATTTCTTCCTGCTTTCTTCACACCTAATACCTAGATACTGCTCTCATAGCCACATGAAGATTCGAGGAGCAAACAGTGCCTAATGGCAACCAGATTCCCACATCTCCCGGCCCTTGGAGAGAGCCTGGAGATAACTACCAGAACAAGGGGTCTCATTTTAAAGCAGTGGAAGAGCTGCTCTGCTTGTGCGCTCCTTAAATCCCAGCACTTTGTGCCGTCTCGGTTTTTTTTCTTGAAACTGATTGTTCTTCAAGTTCTGGGGTTTGCTCAAACACTGTTTAGCTCAGGGTTTTTCTAAAACGCTCTTTGTAAACTAGAAGCTAAAACCAAAGTCTCTTGCTGGGAGACCTTCCCCTAGTGTTTCTAAATCCCGAGTTAAAACTCAGATCTCCTCAGTTCAGATATTGATCAGCCGATGACAGAGGAATCTTTGATGCTTGTCTCCCGGCTTTGATCGCGTCTCTTGCCCCATCCACGGGCACAGAATTAAGACAGCCTAGGTGGGACCCCAGTTGGGCTTTGTCTCGGCCCTGGGAGATGCCGAGGGCAACGCAAGCCGCCCTCCTTTCCCCAGTGCGCCCCGTCGGGGAGACAGCGGGCCGTCTACAGCCGGTCGGGACTGGGCTGGGGAGGGGTTTGACGTTCACACTCTCCAGCCTCCATCAAACTGCAGGCGATTGCCAGACGCTGCCTGCCAGCGGGGAGCCTGGGCGGCAGCCCCCGGGAAACGGGAAAGTGACGCTGCCGCGGCTGCCCCTCTGTCCGCGGCTCCACGGCCGGGCCCGATGGCTGGGGTTGCTTCGGATCAAAGGCACCCCGGGACACTGGGTGAAGCGAGCAGAAATGGAGGGACGGCAGCTTCCAGTCACTTTGCTGTTTGTCCGGGAAACAATAGGAAAGCCTTTGCCAAGCCAGAGCGATTGTTTTTGTTTGATTTTGATGTTTGGGGTTTTTTTTTGTAAATGTGAGGTAGCTAGGAAGGAGAAAAGCAGTGCAGGGAAGCAGACGGAGAGGGGCAGAGTGAATCCCTGTTTCCCTTCGGGGCTGGCTAATTTTGCTGGCGCTGCGACCCGAGGCTTCTTCAGTCCTCTCCGTCTGGCGAGCCACAGATCGCGTGGGTGTGGGGTCTGGAGACGGGGTGGGAGTCTCGGCGGGGAACAGTCGCCGTGCCCCGGCTGGGAGCTGTGGGGCGACGGGGTAACGATGTGACGGATCCGTCGGTGCCCACACAGGACGAGGCGATGCTCTGTCCGCCCCGAGCGCGCAGTCTGAGGTCCCGGAGGAGCGCCAGAAAGCTGGGATATCGGCAAGAGACGCTCCGAAAATGCCGTCGAGAGGCGCTGGAAACGAGCCTCGGGCGCGGGTGGGGACCAGGACATCGCCCCCGCCTCTGCCCCGCAGCCGCCTCCCCGCCGAGATGCGGGCAAGACTCTGGGGGCTGACGGCCGTGCCCCGGGGCTGCTGCTGCTGCCGCCTCGCTCGGTTTGTCGCTGCTAGCTCCAGAAAAAGCTGTCCAAGTCCTGTTCTCTGGAACGGCTCCTGAGCCGCGGGTGCCGCGTCCAAAAATGTTGAGCAATGCCGCGGACAGCCAAAAAACCATTTCCTTCTTGCTCCCAGGACTTTTCCAGGGGACTCCAGCCTGGTAGAGGCTGGCAAGTTTGCAACCTTCTGCGCTTGACAAAATCCAAACGGTGACCGCGAAGAATTCAGGCTCCCCCCGGGGCAGGAGGAGCTGGGCTCCAGCGGTCCGGCGGGGCATGTGGCAGGGCTATCGTTCCCGTTGCGAGAGGGGCTGTAAGCTGGAAAGGATCCAGGTACCAGTCCTGCCTAAATTCAGCATCTTCCGTTCCACTGAGACGTGTAAAAGACGGGGCGCTTAGGGACGGAGATCGGGATGCCCTGGGAGGGGGCTGGGGGGGTGTCTTGTGCGTGTTCCAGCCCGCGGCTTGGGAGCATTTTAGGTTACTCGGTCAGGGGGAGTGAGGTAGCATGGGGGATCTGAAGAGGGGAAGGTGGTGAAAAACAAAGGATGGGGGAAGGGACGNCCGTCTCTGCCCGCAGAGCCCCGGCGGGCCGCTCCAGCCCCCGCGGCAGGAATGCGGCGAGGTGGCCCCGCCGTCCCAATGTGTTTGTCATTAGTGTTGCCCGCGCTGCTCGCCGCCGCGCCCCGACGGCCCGCGGAGCGCCGGCTCACGGCTCCCCGCACCCTTTCGCGGGGACTGCCAGCTCCCGCCGGCCCCGCCAGCCGCGTCCCGAGGGAAAGAGCCCGACGCCCAGCTCAGAGCATCGGGAGAAAAAAAGAAAAACAAAAAATCCCAAATCAACAACAAATAAAAAGAAAAAAAAAAAACAAGGAAAAAAATGAGAGAAAGAAAAAGAGAAGGGAAAATAGAAAGATGGAGAAAAGGTGGAAAAAAATTTAAAAGATGGGGAAACTGCCTCTCATCTCTTACCTTCCCCTTTCTAATCCGCAGCCCCAGTCCTGCAGATTGTAAAATATCCAAAATATGTCCACGTCTTTTGTGACTTTCCCCACTCAGCCGCACTCTTTCCCTGCCGCCCGTCCTCCCTCCCGATCCGACTGTAATGGTCTCACAAACCGCGTCCCGTAATTGATTCAATGTTATAGTCCATCCTTCCAAAACTAATCATTTGCTTTAAGTAAATAGCTGTCAGGAAATGAAGCCCCCCTCCGGCCCCTTCAGAATAAGAGCAGCACTGGCTCGCCCGGCGCCCCCAGCCCCGCGGCCGGAGGCGGGCGCGCCGGCGGGAGGCTCTTACGCAGGCAGAGGGGCCGGTCTCTCCCTCCAGATTTCACCAGCCTTGCAGGGGAGGGGGGAGGTTAGCCATATGGCAGGGGCGAGGGGGAGGAAAGAGGGAAGAGGGGAGTTTTGCACTGCAGGGGGAGAAAAATCTTGAAGGAAAAAAAAAAAAAAAAGACACAGCCCAAAAAACTTTTATGAAAAGTTCGAATGCTCCTAATTACATGAATGAGCCTTTCCCTCCTCAGACCCTCCGAGACGGTGGGTCGGGCGCTGGGGCTTCGTGTCCATGACCACAGTATGAGTTTATGGATGGGGAGTTTGATCTGGAAACGAATTTGCGGCTTCCTCGTGTCCTTTGTACACCACTGAGCCTGGGCTTGGGCTAGAGAGCTGGATGGACGGCCGTGAGCCAGCCAGGAGCAGGAGGTACTGAGAGAGAGGGGGACAGACGAATTACTAACAGTTATGAATGAAAGACACAACGAAAAGTAACCTTCGCCAGGAGCCAGACCTTCCAGATCCCACTGCTCCGACGGGACCGGGAAAGCTCTTCTCTTCCTTTCTGCCTTCGCCTTGCCCAGGGCAAACAAACCCCGATACCAACCACCCCGGGGGGCACGGCGAGGACCGGAGATGCCTGCAGAGCCGAGAGCAGCGCACGTCTGAGTCCGTTCTGTTTGAACACGCTTCAGACCCCTGCTTTGATCCCCGCCGGGGAGCCAGCACCGAGTATCTCTGCTTTGTTGGCCCCCGCTATCTGCTGGCGATTAGGGGTGGCCGAGGGAGCCGCCGATGAGCTGCCCTCGCAGCTCTTCTGCTGCTGAAAGAGGCGAGAGGAGCCGGCGGGGCGATGCGGCGGCCGCGGGAGAGGGGGCACTGCAACCCCAGGAACGGAGCGGTGCGGGAGGACCCTACCCGCTGCCCGTCTGCCTGCCCCTCGATCACCTCCCGAGGAGGACACTGGCCCCAGAGCTGCGCCCCGGGGCTTCTCCCCCTTCCTCCTATTCTCCGTCTGGCCCCTGTACCCTGCACCTCTTTTTTTTTTTTTTCCCCTTTTGTTATTAAACAAAAGTTTGTTTTCAGAGTCAAGCGTCATGATCCCCCTTCCCCCCCCCCCCCACTTTCCTAAGCGAAGGAGAATTAAGCTTCTGAAGCGAAGATGCCCCGGAGGAAGTGGAGGCAGAAACGGGAACGAACCCCCGCGAAAAGTGCACGTCTAGGCTGAGGTGCCCCTGGCTGGGCTCACAGGGTCCCCAGCAGTGCTCCCGGCCCCTTGTGCGCCCTCCTCTAGAGCATCCTCGGCTCGGCTGAGTGCACAACCTCGCTATTGCTTCCACATGTTCCTCCAGGAAATCATCGGAGTCAGATCTGTGAGCAGCCCCTGGTCGGAATGCTAACAGGATACCGTAATGCTTGTGAATAAACAACAGGCTTTCAGTGAGTCAAAACCACGGCAAAACAACCCCCACAACAACCCAGGAGGTAAAAATACACCACACCCTCGAACTCTCTACCTGGGAGGGCAGAGAGATCACCCAGCAGCCTGAACCCCTTAACTGGAGGAGGCAAAAGTTCTATCGTAACTTGGGTAGGAGCTGCGGGCCCTCGGAGATGTTGAGATCCACGAAGATGTGAAGCAGCTACCTCTTGAGAGCTCCGAGGTGATCCCGCCGGGCTCGGGCCGTGGTTTACCGACGTGAACGCATCTGGTTTAAGGGGGTGGAGGTAACTCCTGGAGCAGCACCGTCAGGACGGCACGTACCGCCGGAGATACTCTTGCAAAAGAAGGAAAGAGCAAAAGGGAAAGGGAAGGAGGCGCCTTCTGCTTGCAATTACCTGCCTCATTTGAATAATGCCTTTGTCACGATCATTATCAAGAGATCGTTACCGGCTTCCACGTGGGATCTCACAAGATCCAGCGAAAAATAAAAATTGCAAATGACGGGGCCTTAGTAAGGCCAGGCTAGGCTGGCGCTGCGAGAGGGGACCAGGGTGGCGATGTCCCGTCGGTCACTGACCCCCTCCAGGAGTGCGGTGACGCTTTCCCCGACGCGATTTCCCTTTCCCCACGACGAGGGCCGGCCTCAAGCCTGCCGTCTCAGGCTCTACCAGCACGGCCAGGACCGGGCAGCCTCTGGGCTGATCCCACTTCCAATTGTCGGCAGTGCCTATGGATTGGTCCCGCGCAGAGGAGGTGGTAGTTAAAATAAACCGTCCAGGAGGGCTGCAGAGCTCTCTATCCCCCGCCCAGTGTGGAGTAGGGGGTCCCGTCTAGGGAGGCGCTGGGGGCTTGAGGTTAGCGAGAGGACAGGCTGGGGGTTGGGGAGACTTTTACTACTGTGGCCCCTCTCTCCTCCCGCCTTCCCCTCCTCCGAAGGGCTGGAGCACAAGGCATCCCGCTAGCGTCTGTTTATGCGGCAACAGATGGAAGCAGCGCGTCTGAGACAAAAATGTAGTGCCTGGGCTAGAGCGGCCTTCGGTTCTTTTTAAGCTCCCAACCTGCCCCCCACCCCGCGGAAGCGGGGGAGTCCCTTCCCGGGCCCGCGGCGCCTGGCTGCGTCCGGGCAGCGGACACCGACGGAGAGGCGGCTCTCCGCTTTCGGACCCTTCCAAGGAGGCTGAGAGCCGTCCCACTCAGCATCCTTCTCCCCTGGAAGAGTCCCGGGTTGCTGCAAATAACGAAACCTTTCCCGCGGCTCTCTCTCAAGGGTGAGCCGGGCAGAGTTCAGTTGGCTGAGGCAGGCTAATAGGTGGCTAATGGGGGTCCGAGCGGCCTCCTGCGGGGGACGAGCAGGGGTGCCCTAGCCTGGGCCCAGGGGAAGCTGCGCAGTGACGCCGCAGCCTTTTGTCTCGGTGGGAAGGCAGGGCTGGGTTTGATTATCGCTACCCACGTCGCACCCATGCTCAGTGCGAAGCTCTTTGCTTTCGGAGCAGCAGCCCCTGCGTCGTGAAGAGCAGCTTGGAGCAGAGACCCATCAAACCCCTGGGAGAGGGAGAAAGCAGAGCGGCCTCAGGGCTTGTCACTACGAATCTGTGCTCGGATCTATCGCAGAGGGAGGAGAAAATAGCTCCGAGGGCTTCCTTAGACAGTTAGAGGACCCTCGAGCCTCCCAGTTCCCCCAAGAGATGTGCACTACCCGCAGAAAGGCCGCGTGTGCATTCACAGTCCTACCAGGTGGTGTTTTGATTTTTTTTTTTACCCTGTGGTCCTGTCCACGACACCAGATTCCCTCATTTTGTTTGTCCAACGGAATTTGGCTTTGAGTAGCAGGGATCCCGCCTCAACGGGAGAACAGGGAGCCAGACAAAAGAAATTAACTTTGCGCAGCCTGCCCTCCCTAACCTTTATTTTGATCCCACACATGGCCGCTTAAGGTAGCTCCCCTTGCCTGTCGTTTTCCCACTGAGGCCGCTGCTGACACAACTTTGAGCTGTTTTGCTTTCATTGTTGCATTTGGCTCTCGACGTTAGAAGATGCCAAAACAGCCGTGAAAGCCTTATTCTCTGAAAAAGAGGCGTCGTTTTTCCTTCTGCTCCCGCCCTGACTTTTCAAAGGGGGCAGGATGAAGAGGCTGCTCTGGTGCAGAAGCGATCTGAACTCGGTTCAGGGGTGAGGTGAGGCAGCAGAGGAGGGATGGCAAAGCGAGTTGTTCCTCTGCTTAGCCTTCCACTAGCGCCTCGCTGAGGCGCCCCTTCCTCTCTCCTTCCTGCCCCCACCCCAGCCCTCGGGGCGGGGATCCACTATGCTCCACCACCGCCCTGACGGGGCGGGATGCTGCGAGGGCCTCCGAAGGTGCCCCTCGTCCCGTCGTGGAGTGCCCGGGCAGTGCCGCCGCAGCCCGAGACACTAGAGGGCACCGGAGCCCGCGGAGCAGCGGGCCCAGCAGTGCTGGGGCACTGCCAGGCTCCGGCGTCTCTGGTGTTAGTTAAGGGATGGACAGGCTTTGGGAGGGTGGTGAAGCTGGGCCCTCCTCCCATCCTCGAGGGACTGGGGGCTTCGTCCCTGCAGGTCCAGCCCCGCCTTGCCCAGCTCCGGCCCGGCAGCTTGGGGGATGTGTCGTGCTGCCAGTAAAACAGAGAAAGCAATCCCTTCTGAGCCGCGGAGGACAACTCTCCCTTCTGAAACCAAAAGGGCTCCTCTGCTGGTTCATCTCAGTTTCAGAACTCCCCAGACCCTTATCTCTGCCTTTGTTCTTCCAAGCTGCAGCAATTAACGGGTTGCAGCAGGACACTCAAGCAGACAGACTAGGCTGCTCCGCTGCTACTTTACCTACCAGTTTTGCCTCCTTGGGCTGCTGTGCTCAGGGACTCTGCCCTGATTTCTGCTCGGGGGACCTGGCTGATACAGAGGCCACCCTGAACATAGTGGTCACAGTCACCCTTGATAAAGATAGACGTGGCCCTGTTCTGGTCTGTGTCACCGTCAGTCTCTGCACATGCCTGGGCTTACCACGTCCTCCACGCATCCCTCCCACAGACACGGAAGAGCCAAGCTAGGCTGAACGTCGCAAAGTGCCAAACTTAGGGAAGACCGAAGGTGTCTTTTCACTGATTGCCCTGGATTGCCCATGCTCCAGGGCCTGGAGCTCCATCTTGCTTCACCCCACAAGAGGTTTGCTTCTGATGCTCGGTGCTTAACAACACATCCCTTGAGAATGACTCCAGAATAACTGGAGATATGGCTATGGAACTATGATTTCTAAAGAGATCCCCCTCTATCCTGAAATGCCATCACAAACAAATTACTATCCCCCCATTTCTGTGGTATAGAGAGTTTCTGAGAGTGGATCTCCCCTCACCCAAAGGATAAAGAAAAGGGAAACCCACCAATGCCTCCTAAGAGCTTACATAATTAGGGTTTATGTAGAGACAATGGATGCTGTGAGTTTTACCTAATACTTTCCAAAGCAAGTCAACCTCAACACCATTAGGAATTGCAGGAATCAACATCCATGTTGACATGGTCAGGAGCACTCCAGACCTGACAATGAGTTCAGTCATTCCTCTTACTCACTGGATCCAGTAATTTGTTTTACTTTCCTTCACCAAGGTCTTGCTGGAAGTGCATTGGCAGGGCTGTGATTCCTGTTGTTGTTCTTCTTGCAGAAGAACTCAGACCCGAGGCTGAAGTTTGTTCCATAATCCTAATCTACCATGGAAGCAATCAGAGAGGTGCCAACTGCACCTAGAGCTTTCCAAGAGTGCCAGTGACTAAAATCCAGTCTTTGGCTGGGAGACAGCAGGGAGCGTGCCCAGGTGGCCAGGAGAGTCAATGGCATCCTGGCCTGGATCAGGAGCAGTGTGGCCAACAGGAGCAGGGAGGTTCTTCTGCCCCTGTGCTCAGCACTGCTCAGGTCACACCTTGAATACTGTGTCCAGTTCTGGGCCCTTCCATTCAAGAGAGATGTTGAGGTGCTGGAAGGTGCCCAGAGAAGGGCAGCAAGGCTGGGGAGGGGCCTGGAGCACAGCCCTGTGAGGAGGAGGCTCAGGGCAGACCTCATTGCTCTCTGCAGCTACCTGAAGGGAGGTTGTAGCCAGCTGGGGTTGGGCTCTGCTGCCAGGCACCCAGGGACAGAAGGAGGGGACACAGCCTCAAACTGTGCCAGCGGAGGTTCAGGTTGGATGTTTGGAGGAAGTTTTTGGCAGAGAGAGTGATTGGCATTGGAATGGGCTGCCCAGGGAGGTGGTGGAGTGCCCATCCCTGGAGGTGTTGAAGCAAAGCCTAGCTGGGGCACTTAGTGCCATGGTCTGGTTGATTGGCTAGGGCTGGGTGCTAGGTTGGGCTGGGTGAGCTTGGAGGTCTCTTCCAACCTGCTTGATTCTGTGATTCTATGATTCTGTGATTCTATGACTCCATGATTCTATGAGTGACAAAGGGAAAAAGCCAGGGGAAACTCTTCCTCTTTTCTGTCACTTCTACAAAAGAATGTTTGGGCACTTTCTTTTGTCTGAGCTCATCAAGTTTCAGACTGTACCTGGTAAAATTCTGCAGGAAAGCACTTTCTGCTTCAGTTCTGCGTGTGTTTGCCTGTGGTTAACAGCCCTTTAGAGTACTCAGCTGTAGGCACTTGAATTGATTAAGGTGTTCACAGAGGGAGAAGAGAGAAAATGAGATGATAGAATAATGCAGGTCTGGGTCTCTTCTCTACAGCTGTAGAGCTCAGGCTCTGGTCAAACAAGGAAGTTCTGGCATGGCTGAAGAACAGGGGATACTGGCAGCATTTAGCTAGGTTTGGAGTATTGGACTGCAGGTTGCCTTAGTCAGATATTCTGAGTTTTAACCTAAATTATCCTTTGAGAAAGAGTCCAATCTGAAAACTGGGCCGGATTCTGCTTTGTGTAAATCCGGTGTAACTCTAACTTCAAGCAAAGTATTCCAGATTGAATCTGGTATAATTAGGATTAAAAATTGGCTGGGGAAGTCTTTTCTTTGGCAAGAAAGTTAAAGAAGTGTTGTGAAGAGAAATAATTCAAACCAGAACATTGTTTCAGTGCTCTTTTAAATAACATATGCTATAGGCACTTCGGAGGCATTTGCTTTCCATGGCAGCAGGGGTTTAAAACTTTCACTTTGGCTCCATTAACAGAGTTAACCCTTGACAACCAGCTGTGTTTAAAATCCATTCTTTACAGGATCCTCTTGTTTTGCAGGGCCATTGTCGAAACAACAAACAAACAAAGGACAAAACTTCATGAAAATCACAGAGTCACAGCATGTCAGGGGCTGGAAGGGACCTCCAGAGCTCATCCAGTCCAGCCTCCCTGCCAGAGTAGGAGCATCCAGAGCAGATCACACAGGAACACATCCAGGTGGGGTTGGAATATCTCCAGAGAGGGAGACTCCGCAACCTCCCTGGGTAGCCTGTTCCAGAATTCTGGCACCCTCACATGGAAAAAATTCCTCCTCATGTTTAAATGAAACTTCCTATGGCTCAGCTTCCAGCCAGTGCCCCTTGTGCTGTCCCTGGGCATCACCCAGCAGAGCCTGGCTCCAGCCTCCTGGCACTCACCCTGCACATATTGATAAACGTGACTGGGGTCACCTCTCAGGCTTCTCCTTTCCAGGCTAAGAAGTCCCAGCTCCCTCAGTTTCTCCTCATAAGGAAGATCTTCCATTCTATTGATCTTTTTTGGGGCCCTAAATGATGCAACTGTTGCTGTGGCAGTAGGAAGCTTCCTCTTGCTGGGGAAGTAATGAATTTCCTTGTTCTAGCCACAATACAGGTACTGCAAGGAATCCAGACTTATACCTTGACTGCCATTAGTCTTTCTCATGGTGCAAGCCTGACCGCTAAAGTCAATGCAGAGAGAAGGAGCAATTTCCAACAAGCAATTGCTTGGTATCCCTGGGAAACAAACCCTGAAAGGAGTCCCTAAAGGAAAGCAGGAAAACTGAAGACCTATAAATTACTGGAGTTTTTCCTAGCTCCCCTGAATCACACAACAAGATCTGCTTTAAGAGTTTCGGTGTCCAGTATCACTTCATTTGCTAGGTGGCCCTGATAGAAGCTATTTCACCATCATCTGATTGTAAGTGGGGAGATGATGCTGGTTAATTGGGGTTTTTTCCCTTTTTTTTCATGTCTGGCACACAGCCCCAACACAATCACAAGGATGTTTGCCATCCTCTTGAGTGGCCCCAGGCTTTCACCACAGATTGATCTGATTTTTCTTTAGGGTGTGTAGGAAAGAGGCAGAAAAATAAAATCAGTGGTCTTTGACTCTTTGTGGTGTGTGAATAAGTGATGGGGAAATAGCTTGTAGGGAAATGTGAATGAGCTACATACAGAAGTAATTTAGTGACTGAGGGAGCTGGGGATAGTTAGTGTGAAGAGGAGGCTGAGGGCAGACCTCATTGCTGTCTACAACTATCTGAAGGGACATTGTGGAGAGGCTGCTGCTGGGCTCTGCTCACAGGTAACTAGAGACAGAACAAGGGGGAATGGCCTCAAGCGGAGGCTGGGGAGGTTTAGATTGGACACTAGGAAAAAGGTTTTCATGGAGAGAGTGGTCAGGGACAGGAATAGGGGTCTGGAAAATGTGTTTTGCTCTGTTTAAGTGGGGTCAGGATAGAGAAGGAATCATGTTTGTTATTTATGATCTTGTTTATGAGGCTCAGCAGGGCTCTTGGGCAATCTGATCTAGTCAAGGATGTCCCTGCTTACTGCAGAGGGGCTTGGACTAGATGAACTTTGGAGGTCCCTTCCAACCCAGACCTCTATGATTCTAGTAGAGGAATATCAAGCCCTCAGTGCCTTCTTTTTGCTAGAGGATTCTGCTGAAGCGGTGAACAAAGACATCACAGTGAAGCTGACTCTTTCTTTCATGTTGTTTGTTGAACAGGTTTATAGAATTAGGCAGCAATGAGACACGTTTCATGCCCCAGCCTCCTGCTCTGAAGAGCTTATCCACCATCCTTTCTCTGCCCTGAGTAGGTGCCTCAGAGGGATGCAGGAAGCAAATGTGGGAGGGCTCAGAGTGCAGCTCCAAAAGGAGCTGTGCTGCAGGAGCTGGGGAAATGGGGCCCACCCTGATTTGACCCCTTGGTGGTTGCTTTCAGGTAAAGGGAACTGTGAAATTGCCTTCCTGGCCCCTGTTCCCAGCCATGGTTTACTTTACTCTGTTCTCCTCAGACCTCATCTGGAGTCCTGGGTGTAGTTCTGGAGCCCCCAGCACAGGAAGGACATGGAAGTGTTGTAACCAGTCCAGAGGAGGCCACCAAGATGCTGAGAGGGCTGCAGCAGCTCTGCTGTGAGGACAGGCTGAGAGAGTTGGGGCTCTGCAGCCTGGAGAAAAGAAAGCTTCCAGGAGACCTTGGAGGGGCCTTCCAGGATCTGAAGGGAGCTCCAAGAAGGCTGGGGAGGGACTATTGACAAGGGCTTGTAATGCCAGGACAAGGGGCAATGGGTTTGAAGTGGCAGAGGGGAGATTGAAAGTGGATGTTAGGAGGAAGTTGTTTACAGTGAGGGTGGTGAGACACTGGCACAGGTTGCCCAGGGAGGTGTTCAAGGCCAGGCTGGATGAGGCCTTGAGTGACCTGTACTAGTGGGAGGTGTCTCTGCCTATGGCAGAGGGTTGGAACTGGATGATCCTTGAGGTCCAACCTTACCATTCTACGATTCTATGGCTTGCTTCATTTGCCTCCTCACATTAACAGGCAAAGTCAAGGATACAACAAAATGCCCAAATCAGAACAGTCCTCTTTGCTGGATCTCTTTGTACATCACTCAAGGACACTGCAAAGAAGGAGCAGAGCAAGAGCAGGCCACTTCATTCCTATTTTCTGTTTTCCTAGTCTGAGGGAATAGAAATGTGCTGTCCTCACTGTCAAGAGAATACAGAATTTGCCTCTCTCCTTGTAATAGGAGAAAACATCTCTAGAGCCAAAGTAAATCCAAATGAATTCTTGCAATTCCAATCCATCTCCAAACTTTTTTTTTTTCTATTCTCAGTTATTTTCTTCCCAGTGTGGTTTATACTGTTACAAGAAAAAGGTGGATTTAAAATCCATGCCTCTACACAACTTCCTTAGGAACCCCTTGTTAATAAAGCTGGAAGCAGTCTCTGGTGGCCTGAATGAATCTATGAAGCCTGCTCCAATTATCCTCTTCCAAAACATAGTAGGATTTAGTCAACTTGACAAGATGCAGGGTTTGAGGAAATGCTCTGCTCCAGAAACATCAGCAGCTGCACAGCTGGGGGCTGGGCCAAACAGCAGGCAGAAGCATAGCTGCAGCCTCTGCTGCTAACGGGCAAGTCAGAGGCAAGCAGTTCTGCTTAAGAGAGGTTAAAGTATAGAGGTAGTTAGACAGTTGGAGTGGGCAGAAGCCATTGAAACCATCTGAGAAGCTGAGTGCTTTTGTGTTCTGGGAGACAAATGGTCCCCTAGTCCACTTAGCACCTGCCAGTGCCCCACCAGTGCCCTTTGCCCTGTGGAACTGCTTGTTCCGACAGCTTCTGAGGCTCTCTCAGCTCCAAATTCTTTCTCCGTATGTTGGCTCTTTGCGTTGTTGCCTACACCAATATTGACTCAGGCAAAGGAGGAGAGCTAAAAATAGCTCACTCCAGCACTGTCTGCAGACCTTCTGCCCAGCTTTGCTTTAGGCCTGTGAATCACAACCTATCCTCATGGTTTGAACTATCCCTAACATCCAAATGGAGATAGGAGGGACAAGAAGAGCTAGGGTAGGGAGTCACCTTAAGTATCACTCCTCAATCGTTTGGAAGGGTAGGAGAGAAGCAGGATCACAACAGAGGATGTGTGCATTCCATTTCAGCAGCGAGCATCATTTGGAATTAAGGATGTAACAAATTTGCTTTCAAAAACACATGTTGGATCTCTCCAAGAGTGAATCCTGCTGTCACTCATGGGTGCCAAGGGACACAGTTTAGCACCAGACTTGGTAAAGTTAGATAATGGTTGGATCTGAAGATCTCAAAGGTCTTTTCCAACAGAAACAGTTCTATGGTTCCATGATTTCCTCCTTTCTCCTTGCTTCCATCCTTTTCTCTGCACTGCTTTGCCTGGCTCAACCCAGGAGAAGCAAGTGTGAAGTCCCAGGTCACTGGGGCGTGCAGTGTGAAGCGGCCTGTGTGTGGCATGGAGGGGGATGGTCTTCCTGCAGTGTGTGGCAGTTTGATGAAGGTCAGTAAGAAGCTGCACTCCACCAGACCACCAGAAAAGGTGAGTTTCTTAGCTGGAATCACTTGAACATGTGGCCCTGCACTGGAAAAGACCCTCACTCCATTCTCCAGGAATGCCTCTCTGCCATGGTTAGGTAAAGTGTCCCAGAATATCTAAGCCATCACAAGGAAAGAGTCAGACTCTGAGAGAGACATATTCAAATTGGGATTCAAACCAACTGCTGGCTTCCCACCCAGAAGCAAAAATGAAGTGAGTGCTGTCTGTAAGCATAGGCACTGCAGGCTCCCTCCTCCCAGTTCCCTGCCTTTGCCAGCTCTGCAACTTCGCTTTCATTTCCAGGAACTGCAGCATAAAGGAGACACCACAAAAGTCAAACTGAAAGTAGGCTGTGGTGAGATATCCTTCATCCAGAAAAGCTTTCAGATCTCTACAGAGGTTAAAATGTCCTGGGGGGTCACTGTTTTGACCCTGTCTGAATTCTGAGAGCAGATGATGACTCCAAAAGATGCCAACACTGCACCTTTCTTCAACCAGGAGTCAGTGCTGAGAAATCTGATGCCATCCTGATCTCAGAGCTTGAAAGTGACACATTGGTATGGTGACATAATGACTAAACCATGTGGCCTTGGATCTCTACCATTTGGTGGGGAGGCCTGAGACCCAATCCCACCACCCTATGAGTCTGTAGATGTGGCCAGAGGGAGAGAACAGTAACACACTCAGGCAGAAGCTTGTTGGTATGCCCTAGTATCAACCTGGCAGCCTTTGAGGCAAAATGCAGGTGGGAGGTATGCAGCTGCCAACCACACAGGCTGCTTATAAAGCCACTCTTTCCTCATCATGTCTTTTTGTCTTTGGAGCCTGGAAAAGGGCATCCCTGTGACTCCTGGAGCATCAGGAGGGTTCAGCTCTGGGGACCACAGGAAGGACTAAAGGGCATCCCTGTGACTACAGCCCTGGAGCATCAGCAGGGTTCAGCTTTGGGGACCACAGGAAGGACCAAAGGGCATCCCTGTGACTACAACCCTGGAGCATCAGGAGGGTTCAGCTTTGGGGACCACAGGAAGGAGGGAAAAAGGAAGATGAATTGTACAGAAGCTCTAATAGAGCCAAGAAGTTGTTTCCTATTTGTGTTTTATTTCATTCTTCTGGTTAACAGTGGAGGCAGAGCTGAGAAGGGTTAAATTTGGGTAGTGTTACTCACATATGATCCCTTCCTAGCAGGCTGTAATTCCACCATGTCACATGTTTTGCAGCAGAAGGGTCTGAGTTTGTTCTGTGTGGTTAACAGAAACAGGAGAATTAATGGTAAAATGGTAAAAATCCACCCTCTCTCCAACCTATGTTCATTACCACTTGAAGCTTTGCCCACTCTCAGAACCTGCTGGGATGCTCCTGATGCCAGAGGAGTCCTGCAGCCTGACAGCCATCTCCAAAGCTGAACTCTGCTAGGAAAGATCTGGATACAGTCTGTGGTGTTCTGAACCCAGGGATTACACTGAGACCTGGAACCTGAACCAGACCACAGTGCAAGAGATGTGTGCAGAGGGTACAGGCAGATCTTGCACCCTCTGTGTCTTTATGGTGGCCATGACAGGACCCCAGGCTTATTAAATGCATTGCTGTCACTCCTTTCATTCTCCACTCCAACGAGGAGTGGTTTTGATGCTGATTAGAGCAGACATGGCAATTAGGTCTTCATTAGCAGACTGAGTTTATCTGGGGTGGGGAAAATTCGGGGTAAAAGGAATTCCTAAGCCTCTGGAGGAAGCATAAGCAGAGAGTTGTGTCCTCTTGCTGGGACTGGAGTTAATTTTATGCATTTAGCAATTCACTGAAGCACTTCCAAGGCTGCAAGGGTGCAGTTTTAGGCTGCCTACCATTTCTGCTCAGATCAGCTTGGGAACCTCTGCACCCATGACTATGACACATGAAATATCTGTCAGAGTTACAGTCTAGGAGAAGTGGGTTTGAGCAGGTGAATCAAATGAATCAGCTTGTGTTTAGTGCTTGTTATACAGGAATTAAAAGCTACTCACCCTCCAGGTGCACTGACTTCACTGCTGCTAATGAGGGGGAACTGCTGAAGCCTTCCAAAAGCTACAAGTAGCAGACCAAGAAGATGAGGCTGTTTCCTCACAACTCACAGATATTTTTTCATTCTGAAGTGATAAAGCAGAAAATCTCTGAGGGCAACATTCTATGGAAGAAGTGGAGCTACAGGGGGCTCTTAGATGTCTCTCAGAAAGTTGTTTTTGTTTTGCTCATTCAATCTACCACCAAAAGGACTTTGTTTTGGAAACAGACAACAGCCAGAGCCAAATTTCCATTTCCAGCATCTCCCGTCCAGCAGGAATGTGCAGAAGACCTTGATATGATATGAATTAAAAGGATCCTGTCGCTGCCAGCCCTAAATTCCAGGAAGTGAAACACAGCATCCTCATCTGCTCTAGCAAGGAACATTTGTTTTCACTCTAGCCTAAATACCAGACTGCTCCTTAACTCTCCAACAGCTGACTGTTCACTGAGATTCCTCATCCCCTCGCAGCACAGCAGTGGCGTCTCCATGCAGGCATCTCCAGCGCCCTCCATGAGCAGTTTCTGCCCCTAGGGATATAGAAGTGCCTCTGGAAGAAATGCGATGAGACTCCACTGTGCACAGAGCTGGTGAGCCACACAGGCTGCCCAGAACCCCTGTGGTGGCACAAGCAGAGTGATGGGGGCAATAGATCCTTTGCTAGCTGAAGCCAGGCTAACACCAGCTTGTGACCCTGCGAATCATAGGTTCAGAGCATCAGTATCTGAAGGGGGCTACAAGAAAGCTGGAGAGGGACTTTTTAGGGTGTTGGGTATGGATAAGGACTAGGGGGAATGGATCCAAGCTAGAGGAGGGAACATTTAGATTAGATGCCGGGAAGAAGTTCTTCACCATGAGCACGGTCAGACACTGGAACAGGTTGCCTCTGGCCTCCCTCCATCAGCTCTGTGTCCTTCTTCCATTGGGGACACCACAATTGGAGGCAGGATTGTAGATGAGGTCTGAGCAAAGCAGAGCCAAAGGGCAGAATCCCCTCTCTTGCCCTGCTGTCCACACTCCTCTGGATCCAGCCTAGTGAAAAATTTCAAGCAGCCAAAATAGGTCACTACTTTCAGCTGGAAAAGTTTAACAGATGTTCCTGAGAGGTTATAATAGTAATAGCAATAGTAATAATAGTAATAGTTATTATTATCTATAATAATAACAACTATAATAATATTGTTCATCTTAATATTGTTAAATATAATATGATATAAAACATCATAACAAAACAACATATTGTTATAAATGACAGTATTATATTACAATAGATTGGGTTTAATATTTTAATTTATTATAATTAACATAATTATTATAATGTGTTAGCTATATTATAATAATATTTGCAGGAATTTATTAATTTTAATTTTAATTTACTTTTTAATTTGAATTAATTGTTATTTATAGTAATTATAGTATGAAATTATTATTACTATTATGCAATATGGTATAATGCATTATAGTACATTTATTATTATTGTTGTTGCTGTTGTTATTGTTGTTATTATTATATTGTTATATGTTTTAAATATTTTTATTTAATTGTTATAATTAACATTATTATTATGTGTTAGTTACATTACACTAATATTTATAACAGTATAATAATGTTATGTAATTATTTATTATTGCTATTATATATAATGTGGTATAATATA
>VWYK01019687.1:0-10433 GCA_013399775.1 Semnornis frantzii | reverse complement strand
TAATCGTTCTTATTCTTACATGTTAGTTATAGTTATATTATAATATAACAATATTATGTAATAAATTGTTATTGTTGTTATTATTGTTGTTGATTTATTATTAGTATTATTGATGATATTATTGTTGATGTTGTTATTATTGCTGTTATATAATAATAATAAATTATTATTTATTATTATTGATTATTACATTATTGCTGTTGTTATTTATTTTTATTTATTATATTTATTACTGATGTTGTTGTTATTGTTATTACTGTTATTATTATTGCTATTACTATTATCTTCAAAATTATGAAGATCCAAACCATAAACTAGAAATATCCTTTTAGAACACTGCCAGCTTCTCACTTTCGTTTCTTTATGAGCTTCCTTCCACTCGCCCCTTTTTTTTTTTCTTTCACAAAGCACGTAGATTAAAAAATAAAAAAATTAATAATAATAAAAGAAACACAACCAACAACCAGACCTTTATAAACGGCCAGAGAAGAATGAGAAACCTCCCTGCTGTGCGGTGATTGTCCCCAGCTTGCGAGCTGACACCGAGCACCCGTCTTATCTCAGCTGCTTGTTTACTCCTCCGTGCGAAGAGGCAGCCCTGCTGGTTCGCTTGCAGGCGGTTGCGACAGACAGCCACATCCTGAGACTCTCCCTCCATCTGTCTGGCTTCACACTGAGCCACAGCCACGTTTACTGGGCCAAGGACAGAGCAAAACTGGGTCAAGAGAAAGGCAGGTCGCTGCTTGCTCCTTCGTGGCAAAGCCAGCACAGAGGCTTGGAGCTGTGCTGGTGGCAGAGGCAGAGCAGAGGTTTGCTGCAGTTCTGGATTGAGTCACAAGAGACCTCGTTGCTGTCTGCAGCTACCTGAAGGGACGTTGTGGAGGGGCTGCTGCTGGGCTCTGCTCATGGGGAATCGGAGACAGAACAAGGGGGAATGGTCTTGAGGTCACTGTAGACAGAACAAGGGGGAATGGCCTCAAGCTGAGGCTGGGCAGGTTTAGACTGGGCATTAGGAAGAAGTTTTTCAGGGAGAGAGTGGTCAAGGACTGGAATGAGCTGCCCAGGGAGGTGGTGGAGTCCCCAACCCTGGCTGTGTTTGGATGTGGTGCTTGCGGCTATGGTTTAAGGTGAAACTTGTAGAGCAGGGTTCTAGGTTGCACTTGGTGATCCTGAGGGGCTTTGCCAGCCTGCATGTGCCTGTGATTCTGTGAAGATATACAGCTGAGATAGAAGGACATTGTGAGGGATTTGCCCAGTCCAGATACGAGACTTCTCTAAACAATTTTACACAAAGAGTGGTGAAAAACAGGGATGGGACCTTCGAGAGATGAGGAGGCTAAGGGGAGACCTCATGTCTCTCCACATCTACCTGAAGGGAGGTTGGAGTAAGGAGGGGTCAGCCTCTTCTCCTGGGTGACAAGTGACAGGACCAGGAGAAATGGTTCCATGCTGCATCAGGGGAGGTTCAGGCTGGATCTCAGGAAATATTCCTTCACTGTAAGGGTTCTCAGACATTGGAAAGGTCTGCCCAGGGCAGTGCTGGAGTCACCATCCCTGGGGCTGTTCACCCTGGTACTTAGGGACATGGTTTAGAGTTGAGCCTTCAGTGCTGGGTCGAGGGTTGCTCTGGATGAGCTTGAAGGTCTCTTCCAGCCAGATCTATCATGTGATTCCGTGAAATGCAAACAACTCCTTTCCAGCACCACCACCTTCTGCCACCAGCAGGATCTGGTGGCAGAGCTGATGATGCAAGTGCATGTGGGTACCACAGACAGAGTGACTCTGATGCTGAGGGTTCCTCAGGAGAGCCTTTTCACATACAAAAAGGAATGATTTAAGAAAAACCTTGATAAGGGCATGGATGCTGCCTCCAGAACATGAGATCTGCACTATTTTCAGTCAAGTAGGTAACATTCCTGCACAAAAAACTGAGGAGAATGTGACTCCCCATCAGCATCCAGGCTGACTTTTACTTTATTTGACAACTGCTTTGAACACAAACCAGTATTTTAGAAGGATTTTTTTTTTCCTTTTCCTATACTCATACCAAAAGGATTTTGAGCTGCAAAGGTCACTAAGTCTTCCAAAGGGTGTGGTGACGTAGATCAAAACATTTTATCTTGACATGAAATTTACTTCATTACAAACTTTGATCATTATCGGGTTGTTATGATTGCTATTGGAGGGGGAAAAAAAAATCAAAACTCAATCCAAAACTTGGAAACTATCAAGTCCCAACAGCAGAGTTTTGAAAAGGCATCTCTCAGCCTTTCTTTTGAAATGCCTTTGAAATGTTTTTGTCACCTTATTTGCTCTTGATAGATTTGTTTGCTTAATCTGGGAGGTTTATATTTTCACAAGGGTCTTTTCAGGGGAAAAAAAAAAAGAAACCAAACAAACAACACCCCCTCACACACATACACACACAAAAAAAAAAAAAGAATAAGGAAGAAAAAGAAAAAAAGAAAAGAAAATGGAAGAAAAAGGAAAAACAAGAAAAGAAAAAGGAAGAAAAAAGAAAAGAAAAAATAAAGAAAAGAAAAGAAAAAGGAAGAAAAAGAAATTAAAAAAATAAAAGTAAGAAAAATTTAAAAAGAAGGAAAAAGAAAAGAAAAAGGAAGAAAAAAGAAAAGAAAAAATAAAGAAAAGAAAAGAAAAAGGAAGAAAAAGAAAAAAAGAAAAGAAAATGGAAGAAAAAGGAAAAACAAGAAAAGGAAAAGGAAGAAAAAAGAAAAGAAAAAGAAAGAAAATAAACAGGAAGAAAAAGGAAGGGGAAAAAAAGAAAATAAAATAAGAAGGAAGCAAAAAAAAAAAAAAGAAAAGAAAAAAATCTGAATAGCTTCATAAGAAAGGAAAAAAATCTGCCAGGTTTCTTTGAAATATTCTGTAGTATTTGCCACTTTGTCAACTACAGGCAGAGGAATTGTTTCAAGTTGGAAGGGTCAGCTTAAACATTGCTTTCAAGAAAGCTGTTTTATTAACATAGAATGGTTTAGGTTGGAAGGGAGCTCAAAGATCAGCCAGTTCCAACCCCTCAACATAGGCAGGGACACCTCCCACTAGAACAGGTTGCTCAAGGTCTCATCCAACCTGGCCTTGAATACCTCTAGGGAGGTTGTGGAGCGCAGAATCACCCAATGTGATCTGTGCAGCCTGGAGAAGAGAAGGCTTCCAGGAGACCTTAGAGTGGCCTTCCAGGATGTGAAGGGGGCTCCAGGAAGGCTGGGGAGGGACTATTGACAAGGTCTGGTAATGACAGGACAAGGGGCAATGGGTTTGAAGTGGCAGAGGGGAGATTGAAACTGGATGTTAGGAAGAAATTGTTTGCAGTGAGGGTGGTGAGACACTGGCACAGGTTGCCCAGGGAGGTTGTGGCTGCTCCCTCCCTGGAGGTGTTCAAGGCCAGGTTGGAGGAGGCCTTGAGTGACCTGTTCTAGTGGGAGGTGTCCCTGCCTATGGCAGGGGGTTGGAACTGGATGATCCTTGAGGTGCCTTCCAACCTTACCATTCTATGATTCTATGATTCTATGATTCTATGACTTTTATTCCACATTTTCCCCCCTGGTGACTTCATTTCTCTGCATTTTACCTTCACGCTTGGCTTTCTTTGCAATGATTGTTTGTTTGCTCTTAGTATTTTATTGTTTATTCCTGCTTGTAGTAAGCACCAGTCAAGATCAGGTCTCTGCTGCCATGGATGCTTTGTATACATACACAAAGATATCTATAAATATATACACAACCTGGCCCAGAGCCTCCAATGTGTGAGTGGGACACACCAAGGCAGCAGCTGTGTGGTAGTTCTTGTTCCTAGCTCCTTCTCAGATCTTGGTCATAGGGCAAGTCAGCAGACCTCAGCTCTGGCTCAGCTACTGTGTGAAGGTGAAGCTGCTCTGGCCCTGGTTCCAGCTGGGATGGAGGAGCTGCAGAGCAGTGAGTGCCTCTGGACCAGGAGCACTGAGGGGCTCCACACTGGAAGCAGTGCTGGCAGTGCACCAGTTAATGCTGCAAGCAGGCACAACAAGTTTCACTGGAGGAGATTTCAGCTAAGCAAGAAACTTCTCAAAGTATTAAAGGATATCAGCAAAGGAAAAAATCCAGAGTTTGTGGCCAAAATCAGACTGTAAGAGCAGCTGCACTGAGTCACACCACAGCTTCATCCTGTCTCAGACCATGGCCAGTAGTAACTCAAAACCAGGGGCCAATGCAGAATGTTATTTACTCAAAGTGCCACTCTAGCCTGCAACAATTTGCACCTCAGAAGGAGTTCCTCTACAGTTAATAGTTCTCAGTGGGCATGATTTTTTCCAGTGGCTCTTTGTACCCCAGCAGACAGCCTCTTGCACATCCAGCATCAAAGAGTTCTTTGGGAAGAAGTATCAGCAGAGGCTCAGGAGATGTGGGTACCACTGGCAATAGTGTGAAGATTAGCAAGCTTGGAGAGACTGGAAGGCAAAATGAAAAGGGGAAAATCAGATTTTGGGGATGCCAATAAAGAAAAGCATCAATGATAGCAGGTGAATAACAGGGAGCAAATTAAGAGGAACGGTCACCAGAAAGTTCATACAGAAAGGGACTCTTTACCTGTATCAGAAAGAGGGTTTCATGGAAAGAAGCCTGGTTCTCAGTGGGAGAAAAGAGAAAACCCAAAATGAGCACATTGCCAGAGAAGTGAAGTGGATTCTAGGAGACAAAACCCAAGATGAGCACATTGCCAGAGGTGTGAAGTGAATTCTCTCCACCTACGTTTATCATTAGAAACACAGAAGGGTGCATGCCTTGAACTTGGTCACCTCCTTTAAGGCACAGGAGGTGTTAGTGGAGACGAATAATTCAGCCGAAAGTTGAGAGTGCAGTAAGCTGCCAGTTCCAGCTGTTGGTTACCCCAAGGCTGTGACAAAGCTGGAGGCTGTGGAGCCAGGCAGCCAGCAATGACAGGAGGTCTCCATGGTGCCTCTTCCAGGAGGCCAAACAACTGCAAAAGCTACAGCTGCTTTCAAAAAGGAGCTCCAAAGCAACACAGCAATCAAGAGTCTGCCAATAAAATACTGACATCAAGTTGGGAGGAATCCCTGACAGCCAGAAGGACCAGGACAACAATAAAATCCACCACTGGGACTGGAACCAAGACTGCAACTGGTTAAGTTCACTGACACCTGACATACTCCTCTGAAAGCAGCTCTGCAGGATGGCTGCTTGCTGAAGGCTCTCTTCTCCTCGCACAACCCTTCAGAAGCTAGGGAGGGACTGTTTAGAGGGGCATGTAGCACCAGGTCAAGGGGCAACAGACTCAAGCTGTGCCAGGGCAGATTTAGGATGGATGTTAGGAAGAAGTTCTACATGGAAAGAGTGATTGGCATTGGAATGGGCTGTCCAGGGAGGTGGTGGAGGCTCCATCCCTGGAGGTGCTTAAGAGGAGGCTGCATGAGGCACTTAGTGCCATGGGTCAGTTAATTAGGTGTTAGGTGATAGGTTGGACTCAATGATCCTAGAGATATTTTCCAACCTGGTTCATTTGGTGATTCTGAAACTAGAGAAGAGTAGATTTAGCTTGGACATTAGGGACAAGTTCTTTACTATGAGGGTGGCGGAACCCTGCAACAGTGATTTAGTTGTGGCTTTAGCCCTCCAAAAATATAAGGTTGCCCATGGAGGTGGTGGAGACTCCATCCCTGGAGATATTCAAGGTGAGGCTTGATGGGGCTCTGAGCAACTTGAGCTAGCTGGGGACATCCCTGCTGACTGCCAGGGGATTGTTTAGAGGCTTCCTGATTCTAAGATTGCTGGAGATGACAGCAAAGTACCTCAGCAGTGTGCTGGGTTGTCTTGTCACACTGCCATGAGTGAGGGAGCACTCACTCTACAAGCTGTATCTGCAGAGTGAGTTGGGCCTCCTCTTACTTATGTCTCCAAAAGGATTAAAGTTTGCACTCTTGTTTCTGCACCTTGGTTGAGTTTGCTTTTTGAAAGGATGCAGG
The DNA here is from genome assembly GCA_013399775.1 of Semnornis frantzii. Taxonomy (NCBI): domain Eukaryota; kingdom Metazoa; phylum Chordata; class Aves; order Piciformes; family Ramphastidae; genus Semnornis; species Semnornis frantzii. The sequence continues at coordinate 4,455 of VWYK01019687.1, read as the reverse complement.
AGTCCTGTGTACAGTTCTGGAGCCCCCAGCAGAGGAAGGACATGGAAGTGTTGGAGCCAGTCCAGAGGAGGCCACCAAGATGCTGAGAGGGCTGCAGCAGCTCTGCTGCGAGGACAGGCTGAGAGAGTTGGGGCTCTGCAGCTTGGAGAAGGCTTCCAGGAGATCTTAGAGTAGCCTTGCAGGATCTGAAGGGGGCTCCAGGAAGGCTGGGGAGGGACTACTGACAAGGTCTTGGAATGACAAGGGCCAATGGGTTTGAAGTGGCAGAGGGGAGATTGAATCTGGATATTAGGAGGAAGTTGTTTGCAGTGAGGGTGGTGAGACACTGGCACAGGTTGCCCAGGGAGGTTGTGGAGCACAGAATCACCCAATGTGATCTTTGATCTTTGATCACATTGGGTGATTCTGTGCTCCACAACCTCCCTGGAGGTGTTCGAGGCCAGGCTGGACAATGCCTTGAGTGACCTGTACTAGTGGGAGGTGTCCCTGCCTATGGCAGGGGCTGGGAACTGGATGAGCTTTGAGGTCCCTTCCAACCTTCCCATTCTATGATTCTATGATTTCTTCAGTGACTCTGTAAGCAACTGCCACCACTGCCTGCTCTCAGAGCTTTCTGTCTCTTCAGTGCTCACATCTAAGTTTCTTCAAATAATTGCATATAGAGGCTGGTCCTGTGCCAGCCTCCTCTCACTTGTGTTTCCTTGTTGCCTCCTGGTTGCTGAGAGATAGAGAAGGGAGGGTTCCCCAAGGTAGAGGGAAGAATTTCCTTCCACTCACTCAGGCTCCCGGGGCAAATGCCACCTTTGCTTTGTGAACACCTCCCTCGAGGTGTTCAAGGCCAGATTGGATGAATCCTTGAGTGACCTGTTCCAGTGGGAGGTGTCCCTGCCTATGGCAGAGGGTGGGAACTGGGGGATCTTTGAGGTCCCTTCCAACCTTACCATTTTATGATTCTATGACCGTCGGACGCTGACACAGCTGTTTGCTCTTGAGCAAAGCTGCAGCTCAGCTTGCAGGCAGAAATTTGAGACATATCACTAAAGAGGCATCCAATGCATATAGAACAAACAGGAAGCAACCCAGGAAAACCCCTGACTGGTTTGTCACACTCCAGTTCTTAGAGCAGAGAGAGGAAATGCAGGAGAATGGTATTGCTCCAACTGCCATTGGTTTCAAAGGGAAAAAAACCTTTCCTGTGGTCACAAACACCAATGTGGTTGGATAACATTTTCCCCTGACTTTGATTTCATCAAATCTTGCTCCCTCTTGAGACAGTTAATTATGTTTCTAGGCAAGAAGGAAGATGATGACTGCAGGATGCTTTCTAAATACTAAAAGGCAGCAGTGGCAGTTCTGCTGGAAGGAAATGTGGAGCCTAACACTTTCCCATTCTGCTTTAAAGCTGCTTTGAAAGTGGAGCAAAACCAGCCCTGTTTTCCAAATCATAGCAGGAAGAGGCTATAACTCTTCAGAACTCTGGAGGAATGGAAATAGCAGTTGGTTGTTTTGCTGCAAGCAGCACTATTACCCTAATAATGAATCATTTTCAACCTTCACATAGCCCATTTAGGGCAAGAATTTAAATCAAACTGTAAGGGAGTTGACCCCATAAATCTGGGAAAGGGCTAAGCCCTCTGAGATCAACACTAATTTCTTGATAGGCCAAATTCTGCAGCCCTGAAAGCAGGGAAGATTTTTTTACTTTCCTGGGAAGGGAGTTGAGGAATTTATGTTGTTAAACTTCAGCCCACCCTTTTCAATTACAGCAACGCCAACTGAACCTGTTATAGGCATCTTCTGTTATCAGTCAAGACATATCCCCAAGCAATTAAACATGTTCCTCAGCTCAGCAGAAAGGGGTCTCACTGCTGCCTTCTCAGGTCAAAATCAGGAGGAGTCTCATGGAACCCAGTGCTGGGAACAGTCCTGTTTAGTATCTTCATTGATGCTCTGGATGAGGGGATTGAGTTCAGCAGCAGTGAGTTTGCAGACAACACCAAGCTGGGAGCAAGTGTGGATCTGCTAGAGGGCAGGAGGGCTCTGCAGAGGGACCTGGACAGGCTGCACAGATGGGCACAGTCCAGTGCCAGGAGTTTTAACAAGGCCAAGTGTCAGGTTCTGCACTTTGGCCGCAACAACCTCAAGCAGTGCTACAGGCTGGGCACAGAGTGGCTGGAGAGCAGCCAGGCAGAGGGGGACCTGGGGGTGCTGGCAGAGAGGAGCTGAAGATGAGGCAGCAGTGTGCCCAGGTGGGCAGCAGAGCCAATGGCATCCTGGCCTGGATTAGGAGCAGTGTGGCCAGCAGGAGCAGGGAGGTTCTTCTGGCCCTGTGCTCAGCACTGCTCAGGCCACAGCTTGAGTGCTGTGTCCACTTCTGGGCCCCTCCATTCAAGAGAGATGTTGAGGTGCTGGAAGGTGTCCAGAGAAGGGCAGCAAGGCTGGGGAGGGGCCTGGAGCACAGCCCTGTGAGGAGAGGCTGAGGGAGCTGGGGGTGTGCAGCCTGCAGAAGAGGAGGCTCAGGGCAGACCTCATTGCTCTCTGCAGCTACCTGAAGGGAGGTTGTAGCCAGTTGGGGTTGGGCTCTGCTGCCAGGCACCCAAGGACAGAAGGAGGGGACACAGCCTCAAGCTGTGCCAGGGCAGGTTCAGGCTGGATGTTAGAAGGAAGTTCCTGGCAGAGAGAGTGATTGGCATTGGAATGGGCTGCTCAGGGAGGTGGTGGAGTCGCCGTCCTTGGAGGTGGTCTCTGTGTGTGTGTGTCTGTCTGTCTGTTCAGCATTTTAAAACACAATTTCCACTCCATTCAAAAAGGCCTCAGGTCTTTCTCGCTCATCACAAGAGTCTTTTCTCATCCTGCAGGCTTGTCATAATAGGATGAGGGGCACTGGCTTCAAACTAGAGAAGAGGAAATTTAGATTGAATGTTAGGAAGAAGTTCTGCACCATGAGGGTAGTGGAAGACTGCAACAGGTTGCCCAGGGAGGTGTCTGGGATGGGGATCTCTTGAGATATTCAAGGTGAGGCTGGACAGGGCTGTGGGCAACCTGATCTAGTCGAGGATGTCCCTGCTGAGTGCAGAGGGGGTTGGACTGGATGAGCTTTGGAGGCCACTTCCAAGCCAGACCATTCTGTGATCCTGTGATTCTATCATTCTGTGATCCTGTGATTTTATCATTCTATGATTCTGTGATTCTATCATTCTATCGTTCTGTGATTCTCTCATTCTATGATTCTCTGATTCTTGATTCTGTGATTCTATGGTTCTATGATTTTGTGATTGTGATTCTATGATTCTACCATTCTATGATTCTGTGATTCTATGACTCTGTAATTCTATGATTCTATGACTCTGTCATTCTATGATTCTGTGATTCTATGATTCTGTAAGTCTATGATCCCAGCCCCATGTCCTGTGTGAGCTTCCCAGCTTCATGCTGTTACAGAGGCACTCCGTGAATTAGCAGTGTTTAGGAAGGGGGAGCAAAAAATGCCAAGAAATCCTCCCAGTTTGGACAATACCACCTGCAGAGTAAACCTGGGGCCCAATATGGAAGCTTATAAAGCTGACTTGAAACTGAGGCCAGCATTACTATGAAGAAGTAATGTAATTAGTAACAATGCATGTAGCATTTTATGCTGTGTGTATTGTCTCCATCTGGAACTGCTCAGCATCATGTACAAAGATACTTCTAGACAAAACCTCCCCAGAGTTAATGTGGAGTTACCAATATTACATCATTCTGGTAGTATCCTTTCTTTCTTTCTTTTTTTTTTTTCCTTTGTTTTTAATTTCTTATAAAACTGTCAAAAGACTGTAGCAGATCTAAATCAGACCTCCTTGGTTTGGACCCAGTCTTTGCCTCTTGGCTGAGGCTGCATGAGCAACATTACTTCAACAGCTCTCAGCTCTCTGATGGGGAGAGCAGAAATTCACATCCACTCATTATACCTCCGATCAGGTGTGATTCATGAAGCCACTCTGAAGCACAACTCCATGCTCTGACAGCTGTGGTACAGGTTGGATGGGGATGGAGGAACTGGGAGGAGTAAGGAACTTACAGAATCATAGAATGGTAAGGTTGGAAGGGACCTCAAGGATCATCCAGTTCCAAGCCCCTACCATAGGCAGGGACACCTCCCACTAGTACAGGTCACTCAAGGTCTCATCCAACCTGGCCTTCAACACCTCCAGGGAGGTTGTGGAGCGCAGAANAGGTGGTGGGGCGCAGAATCCCCCAATGTGATCAAAGATCAAAGATCACATTGGGTTGCTCCACAACCTCCCTGGGCCACCTGTGCCAGTGTCTCACCACCCTCACTTCAAACAACTTCTTCCTAACAGCCAATTTCAATCCCCCTCTTCCAGTTTAATCCTCCCCTCTTCCAGTTTAAGGTTAATTATCCTCTGACAGTTTAAATTTAAACCTTCTCTCTTCCAGTTTAAACCTCCCCTCTTC
>VWYK01019681.1:0-13621 GCA_013399775.1 Semnornis frantzii | reverse complement strand
GTCCAACCTGACCTTGAATGGTTCCAGGAAGAGAGCGTCCACAGCCTCCTTGGGCATGCTGATCCAGTGTCTTGCCCTCACTGTAATAAATTTCTTTCCAATATCCAGTCTGAATCTCCTCTCTTCCAGATTCAGTCCATTCCCCCTCATCCTAGTGCTACAAGCTCTTGTAAAATGTCCCTCCTCTGCTTTCTTGTATGTCCCCTTCAGGTATTGGAAGGCTACTCTAAGGACTCCACAGAACCTTCTCCTCTCCAGGCTGAACAGACCAAATTCTCTCAGCCTGTCCCCATAGGGGAGTTGCTCCAGCCCTTTGATCATCTTCATGGCTTTCCTGGACCCTCTCCCACATTTTGGGAGTCCTACTTGCATTGGGGACCCCAGAACCAGACAGTACTCTAGGTGGGGTCTCACAAGAGCAGAGTGGGAGAATGACCTCATTCATCCTGCTGGTCATGCTTCTTTTTGTGCAACCCACGATACAGTTGGCCAAGCAAATGACAGAAGTCCAAGTTAATGTTGCTCTCTTTCATTTCCTGTGTATCCCATGAGGTAGTGTTACATCTCTTATCCAACCATACTGAAGTAGCCAATGTCCACTGATGATCTGAATGCAAGTTTTTTATGTGCTATAGACAACAAGAAATAGCATCCTGTGTATGTCTCCATTCAAATTATCAAAACCATCAGAATGTGTTTGGGAAAGGTGATACTGCAAAAATGTAAACTTAAATTAGGAAGTAACTGTGCCTAATGATCTACTTGAAATGACAGATATTTTCCTTTTTTAATGTGTCAGTTGCAGACAGTATTGGAAAGGTCAAAACACAAACAGCTGTTTTGGAACCAAGTTACTCTAAAGAGACTTGTGAGCAAACAAAAGTTGAAAGGTCTTTGAGAACCAAAGTGCATTCTTATGACAAAACAGGTATGTAAGTGTGTAACATCAAGGGGAAAGACTACATTGTTAGTTACATTTGTACAGCCAATGTGTTTACTTCAGATGTACACTGATTCCAAGGTAAATGTACTCAGTGGATGCCGTCTTTCCTGGTCCCTTCCCTGACTCCGAACACACATGTAGAGGAAAGCTGATGCAGATGTAAATGAGAGTGCTGGCATTTTAAATCCATTTAAAGCCATTTCAAAGGCTCATAACTTTATCTTCTCTATTCAAATTCATATGTTTGGGGTTTTTTTATACCTGATCTCGAAGCAGAATTTCAGATAGCAGTTGGCTTTTTCTTTTACTGCTGTTTATAGTTAGCCACAGTAAGTTTTCTTTCAATTAAATGATTTGTAACAAGTAGTCATGCTTTCCTACTTATCTCACAGGATTAATGTCAGGAAGAATAGATTCTGACCTTCACTTGTCCATTAAAAATATCAGTCACTGATGCTGGAAAACTGGATTCTGGTTTTTCTCCTCTGCAAATTTTTTTTCTATATAAATTTTAACAGGGATTAAAGACTGTGGAAAAAATATACTTATTTTTAGTGCTTTCCTGGACTTTTCAAATTGTTTTCCACAATGTTGCAGAACCTTGGGTTCAGGGAGAGTGTTCTGTGCATGACTAGGTTGATCTCATTTCTGCAGGGGTAGTATGTTTCCATTTAAGTAGGAATTTCTTGTCAATGTCATAAAGAAATGTGTTACTGTTGTCCTTTTATTTTCACCATTCTTTTAGTTTGGCTGAGATTCAGTCAGACTTTTTATCATTTAGAAAAATCTTTGGGCAGTAAGTCCTGGGTTTTTTTCTACTGAGTACTTTGAAAATCAATGTGCACATTACACCAAGTAAGTGTACAAGCACTGGAAAGTGAAACAACTCTGAAGTCAGTTGAGCTTCTGTCTCTAACTGCAGCGAGACAGATTTGGAATATCTGATGACTTGGGTTTTTGTTTGAGGTATTGGGGTTTTTTGTTGTTTTTTTTTAATTTTGTTTTGTTTAGGTGTTGGGTTTTTTTGTTGTTGTGGTGGTGGTTTTTTGAGAAGGACTCTCTAAGACACATTTTCAATCTCTTCCAACTCAGTTTGAATTACAGTAGACTAATCCTCCACACTTATTAAGGCTTATGCAATGAAACTAAAGAATGAATGGCTGACTGGTTTGTGCAATGTATCTAAAGATTTTTATGTTTAAGGGGAAAAAAATAAACCCAACAGTCTTCACTTGTTTTTATTTTTTTTTCCTTTCCTTGATATACTAGAACCACTTGATGATGATGTTGTAGTGCATATTTTGAGGCTTCGAGGAAAGCTTGGTTGGCAGACAAAGCTGCCACCCTGTGGATGGTTATCCAGAGAGACTCCTGTGTCCAGACTTCAGAAGTTCACACTTACGGTGATTCTTACTTTTCCTTCTCTACATCCTGTGCAGTCACCCATTCTAGAAATAATATTGGCTATAAACCTGAATTATTTATTTGCTGAAAGTGTTGTCCTCAGAAAAAGAGATTGACATAAGAATAAATCAAAAATTGTTTAAAGAGAATCAACTACTAAATTCTAATTATCAGTGCTGAATTCTAATTCTCAGAAATAGAAAGGGGAAGCCAAATTACACTTCACAATGGTCAGACTTCTGGGAGGAGCTGGTACAATAATTCTCCTCCCAGAATTATTCTAGGTATCCAGAATTATTTATTCCATCTCTGCATCCATAGCAATCTCTTAAACTTGGTATTTAAATAGTGCTGTCTGTAGTTGAGCTAATCTAGCACTGTCTGATAGTCTAAGTAATGTCCACTTGCATCCCAGAAGGAAAATCACATCCTGGGCTGCACCAAAAGAAGCATGGCCAGCAGATTGACAGAGGTGATTCTGCCACTCTGCTTTCCTCTGGTGAGACCTCACCTGGAGTACTGTGCCCAGCTCTGGAGGCCCCCAGTACAGGAAGGACATAGACCTCCCAAAGCAGGTCTAGAGGAGGGCCACAAAAATGATCAGAGAGCTGCAGCATCTCTCCTTTGAAGATAGGCTAAAAGAGCTGGGATCATTCAATGTGTAGAAGAGAAGGCTCCTGGGAGACCTTATAGCTGCATTTCAACATCTGAAGGGGACCTACAGGAAGGCTGGAGAGGGATTGTTTAGAAGGGCCTCTAGTGATAGGAGAAGTGGAAATGGTTTTGAACTAGAGCACGTTAGATTTACATTGGACTTAAGGAGGAAGTTCTTTGCAATGAGTACTGAAATATTGGAACCAGTTGGAGGTATTCAAGTCAGACTCAGTGGGGCCCTGGGCCACTTGATCTGTTTTAAGATGTCCCTGCTCACCGCAGGGAGGTTGGACAAGATGACCTTTAGGAATCCCTTCCAACACATTCTATGAGTCTAAATCAAATTGTGATCATGTCTTCCCTGAACTGATTTGCCAAATACAGGGCCAGTATTTGTTGTAGGTGGTACTGTACAGCCTGCTCTTGATGTAGCCAAATGGGACATTGCCTGTATTCTCTTACCAGTTTGGCACATTCAAAGACAGACGGATATATATCTGGTTTAATCATAACTTTTCATACGTTCTTTATCATGGGGGAAGAAAAAAAGAGGTTGGAGTGATTTTAATGTGCACAATGTTGTGAAATATTTTGGATACACAATCAAAATATGTGTTGTATATCTCCCTCTTGGGAGATATTCAAGACCTGCCTGGATGCTTTTCTATGAGGACAGTCTACAAGAGTTGGGACTCTTCGGCCTGGAGAAGAGAAGTCATTGAGGAGACCTTACAGTAGTGACTCGGTTGTGGGATTTCACGAGGCAGGAAATTATAAAATATGCAGTTATTTTATTTCCAGAAAGCCCTGCCCACAACTTTATATAAAATTAGTTATATCAGGTTCAGAAATTTGTTCAGGAAGCTCTTCCAGAAGGATGCTTACAGGGAATTTACTAATTCAGGAAAATCAGAAAGCTTGGAAAGGTTTGCTATAAAAAATAGTTTTGCCAGACTTACAAATAAAGGCAGCCTGGAGCCCTAGGGAACGCCTGTGCTACTGACGNGATAATGTGTCCCATTGCCATATATATACGCTGGGGCGATTTGCTGTCCCCCGTTCCAGCCTGCAGGGGTGGGGTAAGGTACTTGACGCCTACAACTTTCACATCCCACACCCCGGGAACCAGAGGTGGGGGGAAGCAGAACAGTTTCACTCTCCATTCAAACCTTCGGTGGGGCAGGGACTTGGGTGCGCCCCACCATGAGTAGCCTTCCAGTATTGGAAGGGGGCCTACAGGAAGGCTGAGGAGGAACTATTGACAAGGTCTCGCAATGACAGGATGAGGGGCAATGGGTTTAGACTGGCAGAGGGGAGATTGAAACTGGATGTTAGGAGAAAATTCTTTCCAGTGAGGGTGGTGAGACACTGGCACAGGTTGCCCAGGTTGGTTGTGGCTGCTCCCTCCCTGGAGGTGTTCAAGGCCAGGTTGGATGAGGCCTTGAGTGACCTGTACTAGTGGGAGGTGTCCCTGCCTATGGCAGGGGGTTGGAACTAGATGATCCTTGAGGTCCCTTCCAACCTTACCATTCTATGATTCTATGTGTTCCCATGTGATCTGATATAGGTGATCATGCCCTGGCACAGGGCTTGGACTAGATGATCTTTCAAGATCACTTCCAGCCCCTAATTTTCTGTGATTTTTATCTGTTGAGGCTACGCATATGGCTGCAAATTAACTGCAATGTTTCTTAAAATCTCTTCCAGCAGTAATTATGCATTTCCAAACCAACCAGATACCACTGATATCTACAGTCTTTAACTGTTAGGTGTTTGCTCCTTAAGAACTTTATGGTGTTTTTAAGCTTAACATTGCTTATCACTTTTGATAGATTAAAAACCTTAGTTACCAAAAGGTTGGATAAATAAAATGGAACACTAACAGGGCTGCACAAGGTTTTTCTCAACGAGAAATAGTAGTATCATAGTAGCTGCTTGTGGAACTGAAAAATAATTATATAAAATAGAAATAATAGGATAGAAAAATAATAGAATAGCTCCCTAGTCAATTCAGTATTATTACAAAGCTTTCTATCTCAGAATCACAGAGCTTTAGAGGTTGGAAGGTACCTCCAGAGATCATTGAGTCCAGCCCCCTTGCCAAGCCAGGATCACCTGGAGTAGTTCACACAGGAATGTATCCAGGCAGGTTTTGAAAGTCTTCAGAGAAGGAGACTCCACAACCTCTCCAGGCAGCCTGCTCCAGTGCTCCATCACCCTCCTTGTAAAGCAGTTTCTCTTCATGTTGAGATGAAACCTTCTATGTTCCAATTTCTACCCACTGCTGGTGACCAACGAAATGAGATTGGCCCCATCCATTTGACACCCACCCATCAGGTACTTGTATACACTGATCACATCTCCTTTCAGTCGTCTTTACTCCAGACTAAACATCCTCAGGACTCTCAGTCTTTCTTCATAGGGGAAATGCTCAAGTCCCCCAGTCATTTTTGTGCTGTAAGAATCTCTGGATATTTATCTTCTTAGTAAAATATATAGATGTATAACTTGTAATAATGAAATAATTATATATCTACATAGAAATATTTTTTTCTTTTGACAGAAACCTTTGCTGCTAGAAGATAGTGGAGAATTCATATACTGTCTTCAACGAAACAGGGACAACTTGAAAGCTCCTTACAACCCATATGATTTACAGGTTGTCTCTACACATACAGCTATGAAAAATGAAGCATATTGGACTGTTACAGCTTCATTTGTGTCTAAGGTAACATATTATACTGCACACAGATCAACATGAACCCAGACATTTCCACAGAAGGAGCATTTTGCCTTTCACTTATTGCCATGTTGTAGTCCCATAGTAATTCTTTGCAGAAGAGCTTAATGGTCCCACCTAAAGACAAGTCCTCTGCTGACTTTGAGTTGAATATAGCTCATCTTTTTTCTTGAACTTCATTCAAGACTAGGTGTATCAGAAGATGGGTAACAAAAATTAGCACCCAATAATCCACACATAATGGGGATTACACTGACATTCTGCATGTTTTGGTCTCAGACAAGGGCATACCTTCTGCTGATAGTCGCACATGGGAACTGGTGATGCTTGTGACTGGTCTTTGTTTTTTCTGCTCTCTTACTCTTTGCATTGTAAATAGGTAAGCCCTCAGTGTCTTATTGATTAGTCTTTGTTTAGTCACAGCAACATTTCCTTTTGGGGAAAAAAAAAAAAAATTCTAAGTCAGCATGAGATTCCAGAACTGGTTTAAGGTTGAAGAGAGAGTGGCGCTGAGCTACCCTCTCCATTACGATGGCACTGGTGATTTCATGGCAAATATGTTGGATCATCTCAGTAATTTAGGTGAAAAGTAGTGAAAATACTTTATAGGTGTATTTATCTGCTTGCCAGGTTAATGTTCAGTCAGATTAGTGCTAATCCATCTCAACAGGAGCACAGAATACTGATTTTCCTAAAAGAAGCACTGTTTTTTCATCAGTTCTCAAATGGATTTGAAGACAATTCAACTTTGAGGCCCTCCTTCTCTTTAGCATCAGTAAATTTTAGAACTGGTATGACACTAAACTTGCATGGAAGAAGTGATAATTGCATAATTTACATAATTGGATTGTTGCTGGATGCTGAAGTAAAATTTTTTTTGTTGTATGCATGAGACATGATTTGAATGTCAGAAAATTACAGACATATCTTGGGAACTAATGCAATTACTGTTGTTAAAATGGAGGAGACGTTTTGGGTTTTTTTCTGCTTGTAGAAGTACTCAGCTTTTATAAATCTAAACTGGAAGAAAAGAATAAATGTTGGGAACATGACTGGAGAAAAAAAAACCCACAACCTTGTCCTTTTGCCTTCAGAATTTTTGCTCTAGCATTGTCTTGATGTAAATACAAAATTATTTGCTTCAAAACTTATTTAATAAAAGATTTACTATTTGCTTTGGCTAAACCACAGAAGTACTCACTCAAACCAATTAATGCACATTAGGCACTCATCTCTCTCTTATACTCCTATGAAAGATAATGAAGAATCTGTCATCTGCCACTTTATTGGGTCCTCCCCTGTTAGACTCTAGTCCAGAATCTGAAATGGAATTGTGCTAATTTAAAATTTGTAAATTTTATAACCTTTCACACAGGTGTTAACATTATCTTTGGAGAATGAAAATCTATTGGCTTACCTTGTTGGTTTAGTTGTAAGATCATCTTTGCCTACTGGAAAGGCGTGGCAGAAGAGTTATGGCATCCCTACCCTCTGGGTAGTTATTCCTTCCACATTGTATGGGAAATCTTTACACAAGTCATAGAATCATAGAACGGTTTGGGTTGGAAAGGACCTTAAAGATCATCTAGTTCCAACCTCCCACTAAACCAGGTTGCTCAAGTCCAATTTTTTGCCCTCTTATTCAGCATTGTACCTTGTAATGATAAAAAGAATTTGATATTTCACAGCTTTACTTGCTAACAGTTAATAAATACATTTGGGTTTATTCTCCTCACATATTTTTGTTGAAAACTCTTCCTTTAAACAAACAAACAAACAAAAAATTATATTCTGTGAAGTTTAATAAATGGCTTTTAAAATGTGCTGAGGGGCTTTCCTAACTGTGGATAGATTTGAACATCTACCTGAATTATTTTCCTGGGTAATGTTCTATAATGACATATTTTAAATTATAGAAACATCTTAAAATGTAAAATAGTAACCATGTAGGAGCTGTACGCTTGTTCAAAATCAAACAAAAACTATATTGGTAGACAAAATAAAACATGGTGAGCTTTGCCATCACTGAGGTCATCAATATTCATCCTTTTTGGCTTTGGTAATAGCTGTCAAATTATTTTTTGAAAAATAATTTTTTTTTCTTATTTTCCCTATAGTTTTCTGCAGGCAATAAATTGGAAGAAATGGAAACAACACCAGTGCCACAATGGCTACATGAAAGGCATCTGTTTTTTAACCTGCTAAATATTAATTTCTTTTACAGTTTCAGGTAAGGAAATGGGGGGAGATAATTTAACCAATTGAAATACAATGATTTCAGTATCTGTGCATTATAAAATACAAGCTCAATGCTGTGTTAATTCCACAGGCATTCAAGAATCACAATACCTAAAGACTACTCAAAATCCTTTTGCTTCTTATGTCTAAATCAGTAAAGGAACTGAAGATTCTCTTTTCTGTCATTATTTTTTTAAGGTTCCTTCTATTCCAAACCATTCCTTGATTCTTCTTGCTTATTTAACCTTAGGAAGAGTAAGAATATCTTTAGTGATATCTTTCTATGCACCACATTTTAGGAGGCAAGTTCATTTGTTCTCTTTCAAGTTATATTGGCTCTATAAATAGCTAGTATTGCTCACTTCATACAGAATGCTTTGCAATAAACTATATAGTGTGAAATAAAAGGGACATCTTCAGTGGGGAATTTGTCTCATACTTGTGGCTGTTTTGAAAACAGCAAAAACATGACCGCTGACTTGTAACCTCTTGCTTAGACAAATATTAAGCATCTATCTCATATCACTGGGTTCAATATTTTATTTCTATTACTTTTTACTGGGAGACTCTTGTTTCTGGTTTGGTTTTGGATTTCATGAATACAAAATTGCCAGAAATTATTCTGGTTTGGTAGCTGACCCTGTGTCTCATGTCGGATTGGCACATGCAATGTGGTTGTGTGTGCATCAGTCATCACAGTGATCATGAATTTCATTTGTTGGAGTGGGTCCAGAGGAGGCCATGATGATGTTCAGAGGGCTGGAGCAGCTCTGCTATGAGGACAGGCTGAGAGATTTGGGGCTTTTCCAGCCTGGAGAAGAGAAGGCTTCTAGGAGACCTTATAGTAACCTTCCAGTATCTGAAGGGGGCCACAGGAAGGCTGGAGAGGGACTATTTCCAAGGTCTTGCAATGCCAGGACAAGGGGCAATGGTTTTGAACTGGCAGAGGGGAGACTGAAACTGGATGTTAGGAGAAAATTCTTTCCAGTGAGGGTGGTGAGACACTGGCACAGGTTGCCCAGGTTGGTTGTGGCTGCTCCCTCCCTGGAGGTGTTCGAGGCCAGATTGGATGAGGCCTTGAGTGACCTGTACTAGTGGGAGGTGTCCCTGCCTATGGCAGGGGGGTGGAACTAGATGATCTTTTAGATCCCTTCCAACCTTACCATTCTATGATTCACACTAATTTTAAACTATGTTTTATGTTTGGCATTGCCATATTCCATATAAGAATTAAGCAAAGTAGTGATTACCTTATTGCATTGCATTGCTCTGCAAAATTCCAATAGCTTCTGTTGTTACTGAACGTGTGTATGTATGTGTCAGTTGGAGAATTAAAGACTACTGAAATGGGAATACTCAGAAGACAGATAGGCCAATTTTGAACTTTTAAACTAGATTTTTCTAAACTCATATTCTTTAACTGCGCACTTTATGCTAATGCTCTGTTCATATCCATTATCAGCCATTAGTCAGTGAATCCTTCACAGTCTCTCACTGTGAGCATGCAGTACCACATTGCTGATGTGATATTTAGCAGATTTCTTGATTGCCTTAGTTACTGAGATTGCGGAGGTAAGACTCAAAAGCTGTCTACCAAGGAGAGCTGAAATGATAATGAACATGTTTCTTCTCTTCTTCCTTCCCAATCACACTGGGGAGCTTCCCCATTTATAAATGTATTGTGTTGTTTCTACAATTGGCCTCTGCCTCAGGGCTGGGTGTTGCAAAAGCTTAATCAATATTTTGGGAGGCTGCAGCGTGTTTTATCCTGTAGCCTGGCTGCATTGGGGGCTTTATTACTTTGTTTCTTTATTGGTTTTCCTTACTTGGCTGTTTGACATTTCTCCTCTTAAAGCAAAAGTAATGTTTCCTCAGCTTTGAGGGTTGTGTTTCCCCTGCCCAGTAATTGACCATCAGTGAGTTGTGGATTCAGGGCCCCTTTGCTTCCAATCGGTGTCTGTATTTTCAAGGTCTTTGCTGTTATCTCATGCTTAATGCACATGCCAACAAGAAACACCTGGTAGCAAGGTCCAATTTACATAGAAAGTCCTCAGAACAAGTTCATAAGAAACCTAACTGGCCCAGAGTGGTGCTCGATGCAGTTCATATAAGGCACAGTTAGCTGATAGTGGCACTACTATTTATACTGGACACAAAAATGCTTATGTAATTATGGTACATTCAGGATGCTTATGTTTGGGTTTAAAACAAAGTAATACTAATGCTGGAGAGCAGCCAGGCAGAGAAGGACCTGGGGGTACTGGTTGACAGTCATGAGCCAGCAGTGTGCCCAGGTGGCCAAGAAGGCCAATGGCATCCTGGTCTGTATCAGGAATAGTGTGGCCAGCAGGACCAGAGAAGTCATTCTTCCCCTGTACTCAGCACTGGTCAGGCCACACCTTGAGTACTGTGCCCAGCTCTGGGCCACTCAATTCAAGAGAGATGTTGAGGCACTTGAACATGTCCAGAGAAGGGCAGCAAGGCTGGTGGGGGGGCTGGGGCACAGCCCTGTGAGGAGAGGCTGAGGGAGCTGGGGCTGTGCAGCCTGCAGAAGAGGAGGCTCAGGGCAGACCTTATTGCTGTCTACAACCTGAAAGGAGGTTGTAGCCAGGTGGGATTGGTCTCTTCTCCCAGGCAACCAGGGACAGAACAAGAGGACACAGCCTCAATCTGTGCCAGGGCAGGTTTAGTCTGGGTGTTAGGAAGAAGTTCTTCACAGAAAGAGCGATCGGATATTGGAATGGACTGCCTGGGGAGGTGATGGATTCACCATCCCTGGAGGTGTTTAAAAGGAGACATGGCACTTAGTGCCATGGTTTAGTTAATTAGAAAATGTTAGGTGAGAGGTTGGACTCAGTGATCTTAGAGGACTTTTCCAACCTGGTTAATTCTGTGGTTCTGTGATTTTACTTAGTGTACTACAACAGGCCTCTCAGCTTTAGCTATACTTCTCACACATCTGCCCAGACTGAGGAAGAGGTGTAGAGGCAATGTTTGGAAACAGATTTAGACAGTGGAAACTGGCTACGTAGATCTGCATCTCTCTCCCAACAGTGTGCATGCTGTTAATGAGCCCCTGCAATGGCAGGTCTGACAGTCTGCAAAATTTCCATCCCTAAATAATTATTTCTGTTGCTTCTAGACTGAAGAAATACTTTCTGCTCTGGAAAGACAATGTCAGAAGCAGCAAGGCGAACAAGACCAAGTCGGTTTGAATGTAGGTTTTTCATGGGAAAAGAATTAAAGAATACTTCACTTCCTGCTGCACACTTTAGGGATCTGTGTCTTATTTGCCTTAAATACTTTATAAATCTGTAAAGACCATTATACAAATGCCAGATTACCTGATGATAACAGCATGAAAGAGTTACTCTAATAAAATTTCGATGGTATTTTTATCTTGCTTTGAAGGAGCATGGTGTTTTAATCTGGAGAAGCCTGAGCTTTAATTTCATGTTTGTTTAGTGCCAGGCACAGTGGGATTCTGGTTTATGACTAGGGAGTTTTGCCATAAATAAGGTGTAAATGATAATTAATAGATTGTTGTAAAATGAGAATAGATGCACCAAATCCAGCCTGAATGAGAAGATGGACTTGAGTCTGCATGTTGAGGTGAGTAAATACAATCCCCTCACACTTCTATTCTCCTTAAAGCCATCTTTTATTGGCATGTAAGTAATATTTGTATTGTGTGGGTTTGATGATGAAAAAGACTGAACTCTTCACAAAAAACCTAAAAGAGGGTTTTTTCCTCTTTTAAGGAAGTATATTCTATAGTTAATATTATTATTACAGAGTTTTAATTAACCCTTGTGTTGGGAAGAGGCTTCTTTCTGAGGTTTATATCAAAGCAATCATCTCTTTGCTGAAAGCATATGGATTAGGTGCCTAGGAGTAAGAAACTTTCAAAGACTGATGGCCTTTTTCATTTAAACAGTCAAGAGGAAAAGACATAAGCTGTCAGTTAATCCTTTGTGTCATTTTAAAGTTACTAAAATAGCTATTTAAGTAAGCAACATTTTAACTTAAAAAAAAAAAAAAGGCAAGCTGTCATACGTGGAATTCAAAACAACATGTGATGAGTCAGCTTCTGAAAAAAAAAAGTGCTTTCTGTTTTCTTGGCATTAGAGATGCTTTCATTCATTCATACATTAAAGCTTAGCAGAGAGAGTGTTATGTAGCTAAAACCAGACTTTTTGTAGCTGGCAAGTTCATCAAAATTCAGTTGAGACACTTTAAATGACCTGAGCATAGAGTATTTTTGTATGCTTTGTCAAAATCAGATTTGTCTTTCCAAATAATTTTATGCCCTGAAATCATACAACCTTGAACTGTATCCCTTCTATAAACTGAAGCAGTCTTGGTGCTCTCCACACTTCAGCATTCCAATACATTTCTGGGGGAGTTGTTCCTGTAAACAAAGGTGGTGAAAGAAATTTGTAATCCCTGTAGTGCCCATAAATTAGTTTTGTTGAGTTTTTGGATTTGATTTTATTCCTCAGCATGTTCCTCCTCACATAAATCTAATGAACCTTCTTATAGGCAGGTTAGAGCAGGACACTTTTTCAAAAGGAAATCACAGAAAGTTTTCTAATGCTATGTTGACCTCACAGCCTGTTTATTCAGCTGATTTTTCCTAAAATAATTTATATCTCTATGCATTAGGAAAAGTAATTGAAAAGTTCTTTGTTCAAGTTCTTTATATTTCGTAAATGTTATATTGAGGGAAAGCTTTTTAATTTTATTCATGCAATCTGGTCTGGTGGAAGATGTCCCTGCCCACATTTGCCTCATTCAGCCTGGCCTTGAACACCTTCTGGGAGGAGGCATCTACAGCCTCCCTGGGCAACCTCTTCCAGTGTCTCAGCACCCTCACTTGAAAGAATTTCTTCCTCAGCCTAAATCTCTGCTTGTCAAGCTTCAAGCCATTCCCTCATCGTATCACAACAGGCCCTTGTAAAAAGTCCTTACTTAAAAGTAATTAAGGAACTATACTCCAAACGTGCATAGTGAAATGCAAACATATTTGAACTACATGATGATGATTTTCTACACAAAGTTGTACATATTTCTTCACGCAAATCACAAAAATGAAAGAGATCTTAGAGCACTGCTTTGGAGACCATGCAGCGGCACTGGTATCAGAAAACAAGAGATTGTGCTCTTAGCCCACTTGCAGCACTCCTCTTTGCTAAGTGCTCCTTGTATTCCCCCATAGAACTAGATTTTGTCAGCAGCATTGTGAGACACTGGAACAGGTTGCTCAGCAAGGTCATGGATGCCCACTCCATGGAGGTATTCAATGCCAGACTGGAAGAGGCCTTTAGCAATGTGGTCTAATGGAAGGTGTCCCTGCCTGTGGCAGGGTGGTTGGAACCCAATGATCTTCAAAGTCCCTTCCAATACAAACCATTCTATGAATCTCTGAAGAGACTCCTTCCTTTTGAATATCCCAGGGCTATCAGCCAAAGGCATAACACTCAGTGCTGCTCCTCATCACCTCAAGTCTTTCCTAGTACTTAGTGTGTGTCATGGTTTAAGGCTTAGGTTTTTTGTGTGTAACTGTAAACAAGGGATCGACTTTCCAGAGACATTGAATGGGGGTGGGGGAAGTAAATATTAAATAATTGGCTATTGGATGC
>VWYK01019679.1:21476-44982 GCA_013399775.1 Semnornis frantzii | reverse complement strand
CCTCTGCAGCCTTCCCGCAGGATTCCTTCAGCTATTTGAAGGCAGCTTCAAGGTGTGACCCCCGCCAAGTCCTCTCCAGGTTGAACAATCCCCAGCTCCTTTCAGCCTGTCCTCACAGCAAAGGTGCTCCAGCCCTTGGACCCTCCAGGGAGGGAGCATCTTCATGAGGTTGGCTTAGGTTCACCTCTCCAGCCACTTGTTTTGTCTACAACAGCAATTCACGCAGCCTCCTTTGGAGCACAGAAAGCCTGGGGCAAGTTTCACCTCCTGCACCTCTACTGCAAGCTTCTCCACGCCTGCCCTTTTATCAGGACACTAAACATTAATTACAGTTCAGCCTTCTGCTATCATTATTTGAGTCCTGCCCCAGCCAGAGAGGTTTCTCCTCATTCCTCTCTGCTTCCTCCCGGCCAACTGTGCACACTCCCAGGCTCCGCTTCGCTGTCCCTGTGGCCAAGCTTTCCTGTTTACATCTCTGCCCTCACAAGGCTGAAGAGCTTTGGGAGGAGCACAAACAAACAAGCATTTCCTCAGGCTGCAGGCAGCTGCATGCCTCCCTCCCTAGCACAGGCCTTCTCCCGGTCACAAACATCACTTGCAGTCAGTGGCTTCCATTTCCTGTGCTCCGTTCTCCCAAGGAGCACTTTGGTACGGCAGAAGATGCAGTGATGCCTGCTGTGGTACAGCACAGCAGAGAAGTCAGTCAGGGGGCATCATAATAATACCACCCTGGTGTCCTTGCCCTGTATTCTCCTCTGACAGGATGAGCTATTCAGCACTGCACATTCGTGTTTTCAAGCCAATTCCTAGCCAAAAGGTTAAGTTCTGGGCAAGACAGCCTTGAGTCCTCTGGCACATGAGTCCTCTGGCAGGTGACTGAAGCCTCCCATGACCATGGAATGGTTCGGGTTGAAAGGGACCTTGAAGATCATCCAGTTCCAACCCCCTGCCAGGAGCAGGGACCCTTCCCACCAGTCTAGGTTGCTCAAAGCCTCATCCAACGTGGCCTTGAACACCTCCAGCGAGAGGGCAGGCACAGCCTCCCTGGGCAACCTGTGCCAGTGTCTCACCACCCTCACTCTCAAAAATGTCTTGAGGAGTGAAGCAGCTCCTCAGCTGTGTGTGCTTTATTAACAGACACTGCCCTCTGCAGCACCTGGGGGCAAGGCCTTTCACCTGCTTCAGCAGCTTCTGCTGCCAGGCTTCATAGACTCATAGAATGGCTTAGGCTGGAAGGGACCTTAAAGATCATGCAGTTTTAAGTCCCCTGCCACAGGCAGGGACACCTCCCACCAGCCCAGGTTGCTCAAGGCCTCATCCAGCCTGGCCTTGAACACCTCCGGGGAGGGGGCAGCCACAGCTTCCCTGGGCAGCCTGTTCCAGTGTCTCACCACTTCCTCATCTCCAGTCTAAATCTGCCCTCCTCAAGCTCCAATCCATTCCCCTTCATGGTATCACTATGAGCCCTTGTAATAAGTTCCTCTTTCCTTCCAGTAACCCTGAAGGACCTTCTCATTCCCCCCTCCAGGTTTTTTGGCATACAGTACCAGCTGGGAGCTGCAATCTCAAGTCTGGGTTGATCAAGCAACATCAGAACATCACTGCCAAACATGACCCAAAAACACTGCTAAGCTTAGAAAATACCTAGGAAGAGCTTCTACCTTTTACCTTTGGGCACAGCCCCATCAACACTATATGCTGCCCACCTCCACTAAATTAAGGCAATGTCTAGAAGGAAGTAACAAGACAGGAGAAATTAAGACAGACATGCACAGATCTAGTATTTTCTGGCCAACTTCCCACTTGTTTTTCACTGTCACTCATTACAACCACTCCATGCACATTCAGCAGATGCTAATGGAACTGTAAATGTTTATCTCAGTCACAGAACCACAGAGTGTCAGGGGCTGGAAGGGACCTCCAAGTCATCTAGTCCAACCCCCCTACCACAGCAGGACCTCCTACAGCATATCACACAGGAACACATCCAGGCAGGTTTTGAACATCTCCAGAGAGGGAGACTCCACAACCCCCCTGGGCAGCCTGTTCCAGTGTCCTGTCATCCTCACAGGGAAGAGTTTTTTCCTCACATTCACATGGATCTTCCTATGCCTCACCTTCTACCCACTGCCCCTTGTCCTGTCACTGGGCATCACCCAGCAAAGCCTGGCTCCAGGCTCTTGGCACTCACCCTTTACATCTTTATAAACATTCATGAGGCCACCTCTCAAACCTGCCTTTTCTTTTTTTTTTTGTTTGTTTTTTTTTTTTTGTTTTTTTTTTTAAACAGAGGTTTAATTCCTGTTTACCAAGGACACAAAATCAACAGGAGGTGCTCACTTATCCTTCAACACCCTGCCTATGAACTGTGTTTTCTTTTTCCTTAGGGTGGTTCAAACCCAATAGTATTTTGAGTCTTTTATTTCCTTGCTTAGGATTTCCTTAGGTGTTCCTTGCTGGAACACATCTCCTATGAAGAAAAGCTAAATGAGTTGGGTTGGTCAGCCTGGAGAAGTCTCTGGGCGAGACCTTTTTGTGGCCCTTCAGTGCTTAAAAGGGTTCTGTAAGAAAGATTTAGACAGGTTTTTTAGCAGGGCCTGTTCCGGCAGGACAAGGGGGGATGGTTTCTAACTAAAAGAAGATTTAGACCACAAAAGGAAGAAATTTTGTACAATGAGGGTGGCAAAACACTGACCCAGGTTGCCCAGAGAACTAGTAGAAGCCCCATCCCTGGAAACATTCCAAGGTCAGGCTGACTTCCAAGGAAACTGATCTGGTTAAAAATGTCCCTGCTTGCTACAGGGTGAACTTTGACTTGGGGACCTTTAAAGGTCCTTTCCAAACAAACCCATTCCATGACTCCGATTTACCTGCCTTTGCTACTACGTCCACTGTTATCTTGGAGCAAGAGAAATCTCAGGAAGGAAAAACCTTGGTCTAAAGCTGAGTCTCCACCGCATGTGTGCAAAGGGAGGGCAGCTCTGCACCCAGCACTGGCTCCAGTGGGATGTTTTGGCTCCCAGGGAAGATGGCAGCGAAGTGCAATGTGCCAAGAGTGCCCTGCCAGGCCCTTGCTGTCCACTGGAAATTAATATTCCGAGAAGACAGCGAGGGTGTTTGGTGTGCTAAGGGAGAGAAAAACATCCATACTGCCCAAAAGCAAGCTGAACATCGGTTCTGCCAAACCATTAGCACCCTGAAGGGAAAAAAATCCTCCTCTTTCGAGTTTGATCAGGTGCTGTTTCCAACAATCTCCTGCAAGGTGGGGCAAGGGACAATTCCAGCTTTGTGCCATGAAGGACATGCAAGCTGCTCCTTCATCCAGGGACACATTTTTATTCACAGTAGCACCATGAGGAGGCAGACAATCACAGAATGGTTTGGACTGGAAGTGACCTCTGAAGGTCATCCAATCCAACCCCTCTGCAGTCAGCAGGGACACCCTCCACTAGATCAGGCTGTTCAGTGCCCTGTCGACCCTCACCTTGAATATCTCCAGAGAGGGCCTCAACTACCTGGGCAACCTGTTGCACTGTTCTACCACCCGCATAGTGCAGAACTTCTTCCTAACATCCAATCTAAATCTGCTCTTCTGTAGTTTGAAGCCACTGCCCCTTGTCCTGGCACTGCAGGCTGTTGCAAACAGTCCCTCTGCAGCCTTCTTGTAGGTTCCCTTCAGGTACCAGAAAGCCACTACTGGGTGTCCCTGGAGCCTTCTCCAGGCTAAACACTCCAGCTCCCTCAGCCTGTCCTCATAGCAGAGGTGTTCCAGCCCCCTGATCACCATTGTGGCCTCCTCTGGACTCGCCCCATCAGGTCCATGTCCTTCCTGCACTGAAGTCCCCAGAGCTGGACACAGTACTCCAGGTGAGATCTCAGCAGAGCAGAGTGGCAGAATCGACTCTCTCAATCCACATGCCCAACCCACATTTCCTCCACCACAGGGACAGCCCTGGAGGAGCCACCAGGCTAACAGTGTGAAGATGCTGAGGATACTGATGCCATCAGAAGCTCAAAGTGGTGACAGCACAAGGATTGAGTTGCAGGGAGACTAACAGCCCCAGCTTCAGCAGGGCCAGTGACAGAGTCTGACAGCCCCATCCAAAACAGAAAGCCACGGAGGAAAGCCAGCTACCTGTCCCCATCCAGCACTCTCCTTTGGAGACACAGGCATGAGGCATACCCTCGAGTTTTGAGGTAGAAGGGAGAAACCACATCCTCATTGCAGCATGTCCAGATGTGCTTAGGCTGTAATCAACCCCCAGGGAAGTTGGGAGTTGAGTCCCTGTCCATCACACCTATGCATGATTGGAGGCTTGTGATAGGATGAAGGGGAATGGACTGATGCTTGAGGAGGGCAGATTTGGACTGGAGATTGGGAAAAAATTCTTGACAGTGAGGGTGGGGAGACACTGGCACAGGTTGCCCAGGGAGGTTATGGATGACAATTCCAAAATGTGATTTTTGATCACATTCTGTGATTCTGTCATCCACAACCTCCCTGGAGATGTTCAAGGCCAGGTTGGATGAGGCCCAGGAGCAACGTGGGCTAGTGGAAGGTGTCCCTGACCACGGCAAGAGGATTAGAAATGGGTGATCTTTAAGGTCCCCTCCAACCCAAACCATCTAAATGCAGCTATTTCATTCACATAGAATCACAGAATTATCAGGGCTGGAAGGGAACTCAAAGATACCCAGTTCCAACTGCCCTGCCATGGGCAAGGTCACCTCACACTAGATCAGGTTGCTCAGAGCCACAATCAGCCTGACTTTAGAAACCTCAATGGATGAGGCTTCCACCACCTCCCTGGGCAACCTCTGCCAGTCTCTTATCACTCTCATGCTAATTCTTCCCAACATCCAATCCAAATCTACCCACTTCTAGCTTTGCTCCATTCCTCCCAGGCCTATCACTACCTGACATCCCTAAAAAGTCCCTTCCCAACTTTCCTATAGGTCCCTTTCAGATACTGGAAGGCCACAATAAGGCCTCCTGGGAGCCTTCTCTTCTGCAGACTGAACAGCCCCAACTCTTTCAGCCTTTCTCCACAGCAGAGGTGTTCGGGCCCTCTTATCATCCTCGTGGCCCTTAAAAACCAAGCTGAGATCAGTCAAAGTTAGACATGTAGCATCAGTGGCTAACAAGGTTGCCACCATCCTGCTATAAGGTGGCAAGGCAAGAATCTGATGCAGGAAACCAGGAACTCTGTTGACTAACGGCCAATGCTCACTCACTTTGCTAATAAATTAAAGTTATGGCTGTCTCAAAATAAGCTCTGGATGCTGCAGCATCCCCAGATAGGAGTCTAGGTAAACACTTGGACAGATTTCCAGATGAACTTAACAATCAAAGTTTAGCCCAAACAATGTTTGGCCAAAACCAACACCATGACAGCAACCTCTGGAACCTGGGGCTACTTGCAGATGTCCTAAAGGACACCATTGATTAAGTCATACAAAAGGTAGAATCATAGAATGGTAAGGTTGGAAGGGACCTCAAGGATCATCTAGTTCCAAACCCCTGTCACAGACAGGGACACCTCCCACTAGTACAGGTCACTCAAGGCCTCCTCCAACCTGGCCTTCAACACCTCCCTGGGCAACCTGTGCCAGTGTCACACCCCCCTTGCTACAAACAACTTCCTCCTAACATCCAGTCTAAATCTCCCCTCTCCCAGTTCAAACCCATTGCCCCTTGTCCTGTCATTACAAGACCTTGTCAATAGTCCCTCCCCAGCTTTCCTGTAGCCCCCTTCAGACACTGGAAGGCTACTATAAGGTCTCCTGGAAGACTTCTCTTCTCCACTTTAACCCCTGGCAGTGATTCACCTCCCAATGTTTCCTAGCAAAAAGCCTTATTAGAGAGAGTTTCCTACCATTTGCAGGAAAATTCAGAGGAAGAGGATGAGGAGGAGATACCAATTCGTTGAAAGAGACAGATAAACATGTACAGGAAATACTTCTACAAAGGTCCTGGTCCTCTGAAGCTTAATAGTCTACAGCAACTGGAGACAAAACCATGACACTGAGGAAATAAGCAAACTATCAAAACAGGAAGAAGTGGAAGTTTTTGTTGGGTATTTTTATGTTATTTTGAGGGAATATTTGTGTTTTTTTCCTGAAGCTTAGGACACCAGCAAAAGCCTCCATCTGCAGGGCACACTATTCTCTATGCAAAGGCAGCTGCAGAGAGTTTCCTCATCCAGGTCCCCAGAGCTGTCAGCCCAGTGAGGCCACCCTGCAGGTGATGGATGAGCTGCCTCCCTCAGCCAACGTTGTTACTTGGTTTTCACCTCATTGTGAATCATTACAATCCCCTGGAGGGGCTGTTCCTGGGTGGACAATGTTCTGTAGGTGATATCAATACACCAAGTTGTTTTGCTGGTGCATTCCCTCCCCCTGCCCAGAACCACAGGACAAAGGCACTCCCTCCAGACTCCTCTTTCTGGATAAATGTACTCAATATTAAGGTAGCACTTACTGGAAATGAAGGGTTTGGCAACAAAACCAGCAAGGAAAGCTGTTGTGGTCTCTTCTGCCTTGATTTTTGTTCAAATGAAAATCCAACTACCTCCTACCATCACCTACAGTCCCAGAGAGGATGCAACAGGGACATGCCAAAGCCACCCATGACATTCACAGTGACTTGGTGGCACAACTACCTTTGGATGATCACAAAGGTAGCACTGCTTAGTCCACAGGCACTCATAGAAACATGGAATTGTTACAGTCTGGAAAAGACCTCCAAGATAATCAACACCACCATGGTCATTCAACCATGTCCCAAAGTGCCATGTCCACATGTTTCTTAACGCTCCACCACCTCCCTGGGCAGCCTGTTCCAATGCCTTGCAGGAAAGAAACTGTTCCTAATCTCCAACCTAAATCTCCCCTGGCACACAGCCCAGCATGGGCTACAAGCACTTGCTCTTGGTTCGTGTTGAGTTTGCCATCAACTGACACCCTCAAGCCTGCTCTTGAGCCACTCCTTGCCCAGTAACTGAAGCAACTTTTCCATCTCCTTC
This sequence comes from Semnornis frantzii, assembly GCA_013399775.1. Lineage (NCBI taxonomy): Eukaryota > Metazoa > Chordata > Aves > Piciformes > Ramphastidae > Semnornis > Semnornis frantzii. The sequence goes on along the minus strand of VWYK01019679.1, from coordinate 37,957 downwards.
TTGCAAAAGCGTGCAAGAAATGTGGATGGTTCCCACTGCAGCCCATGCTGTGCACATGTACTGAATGCCACCCTAAGAGCTGAATTAAGCTCACATCTGTCTGCAAAATTCCCAAGAGCATGAAAAGGCATCACTACAGAAATTAAGTATAACTTAACTTGAAAAAAAAAAAAAAAAGAGAAAGAAACCAGCCAAGTTTAAATATTTATGCTTCTAATATGGTTTCATCACTTTGATCATTAGTACCATATATAGCTGCATTATTTTTGTCCATTGGAAGTGATTCTTTTGAATCAGGGCAGATATTGCTTAGAAAATAGAATTAAATCTCCATATTAGTCAGCAGATGATAGTTAATTGTAGGGATGGAGGGGAATGACCTAGCAAGTGCAATGCTATCAACCCAACTCCCCACTGGGGTTTGACCTCCACCACAACTGCAAGGAAGACTTAGCTGCTATTTGTACATTTGCTGTGTGGAACAACTGTATAAATATAGAAACATCTATAGATTCTACCAAACAGCAACCATTAGGCAAACAGCAGCCTGGGCTGCATCTAAAGAAGGGCTCCACCCTCGGATGGAGAGAGGTGCCCTGGTGAGGTTGCACCTAGAATACTGTGTTCAGTTCTGGGCCACTCAGTTCAAGGATCTTGGGGAACTGCTTGGAAGAGTCCAGCACAGAGTCACAAAGATGCTGCAGGCAGTGAACATCTCCCTGTGAGGACAGGCTGAGAGAGCTGGGGATTGTAGTTTGGAGCAGAGCAGCCTGAGAGGTGACCTCAGTCATGTTTATAAATATGTAAAGGGTTAGTGCCCAGAGGCTGGAGCCAGGCTCTCCTGGGTGATGTCCAATGCCAAGTGGCAATAGTGGAAGATGAGGCATAGGAAGTTTCACGTGAACATCAGGAAGAATTTTCTCCACTGTGAGGGTGGTCGGTGGCCTGTAGCAGGCTGCCCAGAGAGGTTGTGGAGTCTCATTCTCTGGAGGCTTTCAAAACCCACCTGGATGTGTTCCTGTGTGATCAACCCTGGGTGATCCTGCTCTGGTAGGGGATTTGGACTGGATGATCTCTGGAAGTCCCTGTAAACTCCTAACTTGCTGTGATTCTGCTACTCTGCTGAGACCTCACTTGGAATACTGTGTCCAGCTCTGGGGTCCCTAACAAGAGAGAGACATAGGCATGCTGGAGTGAGTCCACAGAGGGCCACAAAGATGATCAGAGGGCTGGAGAACCTTTGCTGTGAGGACAGGCTGAGGCAGCTGGGGCTATTCAGCCTGGAGAAGAGAAGGTTCTTGTAGGGAGACATTAGAGTTGCATTTCAATAACTGAAGGGGACCCATAGAAAGGCTGGGGAGGGACTGTAGTGATAAAGGACAAGGGTAGTGGTTTGAAACTGGAGCACGACAGATTTAGGTTAGACATTAGGAGGAAGTTCTGCACAATGAAAGTGATGAAATACTGACACAGGCTGCCCAGAGCTGGGCTTGAGGCCCTGAGGCTGACATCCAAGCTCAGCCTGGCTGTGTCCCTGTGCAGCCTGCTCTAGCTGGAGGTGTTCCTGCTGAATGCAGAGGAGTTGGACAAGATGCCCTTGGAGGGTCCCTTCCAACCCAATGCAATCTGTGAATCATCTGTGATTTTGCACTTTGCCTGACACAGAACATACCAAGCCAGAGGTTTTCTTCAAACTGACTAGGAGAGAAACCAACTGCCAACAACCCAGGAAACTCCAGTAGAACCAGAGAAATGAAGATCTGACTCTGAAACAATTTAAACCACAGCAACTCTGTGTAGAGAACTGCTGCTGCTGTTGTGCTGGCAGAGAGCAAACTGACATGCTCCTTGATAACGAGGGCTAAGCAATGGTCTGTGCTCCTGAGGAGTGGCTAAGGGAACCGGGCTTGTTTAGCCCGGAAAAAAGGAGGCTGAGGGGAGACCTCATTGTTCTCTACAGCTCCCTGAAAGGTGGTTAGAGCAAGGTGAGTGCTGGACTCTTTTCCCCAAGGAACAAGTGACGGAATGAGAGAAAATGGACTCAGATTGCACCAGAAGAGGCTTAGATTGGATATGAGAAGGAACTTCTTTACTGAAAGGGTTCTCTCTAAGCCTGGAACAGGCTGCCCAGGGAGGTGGTTGAAGCCCCATACCTGTAGGTGTTTCAAAGAGGCAGAGCATGGTTGGACTGGGTGAGCTCAAAGCTCTTTCCCAACCAAAATCGATCTACACAAAGCCCTCCCAAGCCAGCCAAGCCAGCTGGTGGGTCCCTGCCTTATCCCAACTTACATTTCCCTTTTCAAGAGACTCCTCACATGAAAACCCTGCTGAGCTGCTGCACACCCAAGCAGAGCGGCTGTGAATCTCCTCTGTTTTTTACCTATGCGTGTGTACCGTGGGTTTGCCTGACAAAATGATTTACACCACCTGGCAGCCCTGCGCGTTAACCGATGGTGTCATTAATTAAACAGCTCGTATCCATTACAAGCAGAAATTGGAGTAATAACAACAGAGGCCAAGGGAGCCCTTCAGCTTCTAGGAAATCACTATCAAGAGCCCTGTTGAAGGCCCTGGCTAATTATTCGAGGCAGCAGAGAGCAGGCGCACCCACATAAGGCACTGCCCAAGCTTTCCTGTGCTTTGCACCCAGAAGTGCCATTTCAACCCTGACTTAACAGGCTCAGGTGGAAAGGGATGCCTCTCAACTACACTTGGTTGCCCAAGGTCTCATCCAATCTGGGCTTGAGCACTTGCATCCACAGCCACTCTGTGCAACCTCTTCTAGAGTCTCACCACTCTCCTACTGAAGAACTTCTTCCTCAGCTCTCCCTTAGCTTCAAACCATTCCCCCTTGGCCTGGTTCTAGGCACCCTTAAAAGTCCTTCTGCAGCCTTCCTGCAGGCTCCCTTCAGGTACTGAAACAACAGCCTGATAGTTTTTTGAGCTCTAAATGAAGAGGAAGGAACGAGCTACCAAAAAATCCCTGGGTGATGCTTCCATAAAACCCTCAAGCTTTGACTCCTGCCATCCAGGTGGTTCATCAGTGAGAGCCAGTACACAACACACAACACTTTGGATTCCTCCATCAACTGCCAATACCCAAGAGATGTCCTCAGGAGTCACAGATTGGCTCTTCAAAGCACATAAACCCAGGATGAGGTGAAAAACAGAGCACAACAAACTGCTGGGTGCTGTCCCAAGCAGCGTTCCAAGCTTTGGTAGCCCTGGTCACAAGCACATGGTGCAGCAGGACAGCTGTAAGCCAGCTGGTGCTGAAAGAGTTGGACATTTCTTCTGGGGCATCTTGTGGCCTCTTGGCTTTGCACAGCCCTGGCTGTACAGGGCATGTTTGCCATGGCATGGATTCATAGAATGGTTTAGGTTGGAAGGGACCTTAAAGACCACCTAAGTTCCAATCCCCCTGCCATGGGCAGGGACCTGTCCCACTAGACAGGTCACTGAAGGCCTCATTCAACCTTGCCCTGACCACCTCCAGGAAGGGGACACCCACAGCCTCCCTGGGCAACCTGTGCCACTGTCTCCCCACCCACACTGTCAAGAATTTTTTCCTTATCTCTAGTCTAAATCTCCCCTCTTCAGGGTCAAAGCCATTGCCCCTTGTCCTATCACTACAAGCCCTTATAAAAAGTCCCTTCCCAGCTTTCTTGTAGGCTCCTTTCAGGTACTGGAAGGCTACTCTAAGGTCTCCCCATCCCCTACGTCCATTAACTCAAGGAGCGTTTGAGGTCCATAGGTACTTCAGCAAGTCGAGAAAGGCAAGCCAATGACATCAGAAATACCATTTAAAATAAGAATTAAGAAAATCAATCAGCTTTACAAAATTCCAAGGCACTTACAGACCACAGACTATCCTGTCAACCAAGGTAGCACCAAGGAAGGCTGGGGTCTGGTGCCAAGGACCTCAGATGCCCATCATGCTTATGATGACCAGCTGTTGTCAGTATGGAGGATGGCATGGGGGCAATTCCAAAAATCCTGCTCCTGAATAGGGCTCAGGACTTGCTTGTGACCCTCTGCCAAGGAAGCAGCAACAGCAAGCCCAAAGCAGCTCCTCGCTTGCTTTCCTGCAATGCTGCTGCAAAATGGGCACAGGTGACTCCTATGTGCCCAGTGGTGCCCACACCATTCCCTAGCAGATTATTTTAGTAAGTTCAACCTGGCAATGCAATAACTCACACATCTAGGGGCTGCCAAACGAGCTACACCCATCCCCATTTAGATTTGTAGGGCTACAAATCAACTTCTCCTTCAACAGGAAGCAGCTTCTGCACAGCGCCCTGGTGCCTTGAGGTGCAGGATTCTGTTGTCCTGGGGCCAACTGCCCTTCAAGCTTCATTAGGACATAGCCCAGGCTAAGGAATTCAATAGAATCCTGGAATGCAGCAGGTTGGAAGGAACCCTCAAAGGTCATCTTGTTCAAATCCCCCCTGCAGTCAGCAGGGACACAATCATATAATGAGTCAGAGTTGGAAGGGACCACAAGAATCATCTAGTTCCAACCCACCTGCCATGGGCAGGGACACCCTGCCCTCGATCAGGTTGGCCAGAGCCTCATCCAGCCTGGCCTTAATCACCTCCAGGGATGAGGCTTCCACCACCTCCCCGGGCAACCCATTCCAGGCTCTCACCACCCTCATGGTGAAGAACTTCTTCCTAACATCCAATCCGAGTCTACCCACCTCCGGTTTTGCTTCATTCCCCCTAGTCCTGGCACTACCTGATAGCCTAAAAAGTCCCTCCCCAGCTTTTTTCGAAGTCCTCTCCCATATGTAATTAGATCAGAAGTCCCATCAAGTCTGACCTTGATTGTCTCCAGGGATGGAGCCTCAACCACCTCTCTGGGCAATCTGTTCTGGTATTGCACTACCCTCACTGTGAAGAGCTTGCTCCTCCTGCTGTCCAAACTAAACCTGCTCTGCTCCAGTTTCAAACCATTGCCCTTTGTCCTATCATTTCAAACTCTTCTAAACAGGCCCTTTCCAGCCTTCTTGTAAGCCCCTTCAGGTGATAAAATGCAGCTCTAAGGTCTCCACAGAGCCTTCTCTTTCCCAGGCTGAACAGCCCAAACTCTCTCAGTCTGTCCTTACAGGAGAGGTGTTCCAGCCCTCTGATCATTTTTGTGACCTCCTTTGGACCTGCTCCATCAGGTCTACGTCCTTCCTGTGTGGAGGACTCTCTTTGCCTGCTGACCACGCTGCTTTTGATGCAGCCCAGGATGTGTTTGGCTTTCTGGTCTGCAAGTGCACATTACCGGCTCATGTCATCCCAGCTCGGCCATGATTTCTTCCCATCCTTGCCTGATTTCTTATACCTGGGGATCAAGAGCTCTGTAGAAAGCATTCCTGCCAGCTCTGTTCTGCTTGCCCGTCCCTGAGGACTGTTTTCCAGGGGGTCCTACTGAATAACTCCTTCAAGAGCTGGAAGTTCTTGAAGAGTTCCTTCAAGAGCAGGAAAGAGCTGCTTTCCTAAAATTCAGAGTCCTGTCTCTAATTCTTACCCACAAGCTTTCATCATCCTCATGCTTATATTCTTCAGTGAGAGTTCCTCAGTCTGTCCATTTCCCAACATGGAGGGCAATGCCTCCAGCCTCTCCTTCCTCACCTGTCCCTCTCAACAGCCTGTAGCCATCAGTAGCCACACTCTGGTCATGGGATTCATCCCACTGAGTCTGGCAATCAGCTCACAGTTTCCTAGCAGCACAGGAGCTTCCAGCGGCTCTTGTTAGCTGTCCACACTGTCTCTACTCCTGTAGAGGCTTTGGCTGGGCTGCTGGCCCCACCACTTCCTTAGTGGAGCACCTCTTGATATCTCTGAGGTGTTTCATAGGAGTTTCTTTGCTGGCTTCCACGGCCTGAAGAGCCTCCAGCTCACCTCCACTGCATGGCAGTGTCCCCAGCACATGTCTGGCCAGCAGGTCTATGCTGTCACCACTTCCCTCTAACTCCAATGGGACAAGCCACTGCTTGTCACAGGCAAGCCTCATTTCTTCTCCTTCCCCTTTCACACCTAGTTTAAAGCCCTATCAATGAGTGCCACAAGTTCCTGGGCAAAGACCCTCCTTCTCCTTTGAGAAACAGTTTCCCCTTTGATACTAAGGAGAGGAGACCAACCCCATCTCACTCCAACTTCCTCTCAGGATGCTGCAGAGAGCAATGGGGTCTCTCCCCAGCCTTCTCCAGTCTCAACAACCCCATGGCCCTCAGCTGCTCCTAGGCAGCCCTGTTCTCCAGACATTTCCCCAGTTTTGCTGCCCTTCTCTGGACCTGCTCTGGCACCTCAATGTCCTTCTTGCAGTGAGGAGTCCAAAACTGACTCCAGTACTCAAGGTGCAGCCCCACCAGTGCCTAATAGAGGGGCACAACTCCTTGTGCACTATCCATAGCACAGGGGGAGCACTAAATGACAAAGAGCACTCACAAAATTGCAGCTACAGCCACAGGCGAAGCAAGCCAAGAGTGCTGTGCTGCACAACACAGGGGCAAAGCCTACAAAAGGCTTGAAATGCCCGAAGCCATCTCTGCAGTGAGACACTGAAGGAGTCCATGGTCAGCCTCATCCTTGAGCCACGGTGAGCAAAGGCCTCGCCTCACAAGAAGCCACATCTTCCAGCTGCCTCCCCATCACCAAACACGCAGAATAGGCACAGGAAGTCTCATCTAAAGACAAGGAGAATTTTTTTCCCTGTGAGCATGACAGGACACCGGAACAGGTTGCCCAGGGAGGTTCTGGAGTCTCACTCTCTGGAGATACTTAAAACCTGCCTGGATGCATTCCTGTGTGATCTGCTGTAGATGATCCTGCTCTGGTAGGGGAGTTGGACTGGATGAGTTTTGGCGGTCCCTTCCAGCCCCTGACATTCTGTGAAATACCTTCTTACACAAACAGGTTTCTTTCAAGGTTCCATATCCCCTTGGCCAGGTCACTGTGCGTTTTAGTAGACAAAACCACAAAGCTCAACCTCAGGTAGACATCTCCAATGCCTGACTGCACACATTTGATCTGAGGTAAGACAGTAACCATCTCCTCCTGACCTTCACAAGGCACTCTTGCCAAAACTATTACCATGCAGAGGGAAGTTTCCACACAAAGAAGCAAATATCCTCCTCTGGCACAAAGGAGGTTAAGCGTATTTTAGCATTTTAATTAGATCATGAATGACAAAGCCACATTCTTGCCAAAAAAAAAAAAAAAAAAAAAAAAAAAAAAAAAACCCAAAAAAAAAAANAAAAACCAAAACAACCAACCCAAGAATCCTTCATTTGAAATATTCCAAAATAAAATGAATATACACAGACAAGATTTTAGCCTTTTAGGTATTTCTTTCACCATATTTATAGTCTCTATTTTTCAGAAGAAGTTAAATATAAAAAAAAACAAAGCCGAAACCACGCTCAAGCTGCTAACATGCAAAACCCTTTCAACTTCTCTTATTCCATTCAGTGAAAAAAAAAAATGGATAGCAGCACTCACATTCTTCCCTTGCAGCAACATCGTCCCCTCTCTCCAGTCCGGACTTGTCTCTGGGTTTTAAAAATTGACCCTTACTGTCACAGGAGTTTCAAAAGCCTTTTCTTGCTCCTGAGAGCGATGGAACACTTAAACAGGTTGCCCAAAGAGGTGGTGGAAGCCCCATCCCTGCAGACACGGATGAGAATTTGAGCAACCTGATGTAGGTGGGGATGTCCCAGCTTCCTGCAGAGAGGTTGGCCTGGATGAACCTTTAAAGGTGCCTTCCAACCCCATGCACAGTATGAACCTATGATTTATGAACTATCCAGCAAGAAGTGCCTGAATCAGGTGCTCAATCAGGTACATTCCTGTGGAGCCGTGCAAGGAAAAGCCTGTTTGTATGTTCTGACATCTCATTAACCTGGGGAGCTGCAAGGGCAGCTCAAACAGTCTCTGAAGTAGGACCTTCCTAGACCTTGTGCAACCTCTAGGAAAGAGATTTTAAAGTCCTGGAAGATTTTTTGGAAGGGATCTTGAAGATTATCTAGTTCCAACCCTGCCACCCTGGGCAGGGATACCTTCCGTGAGACCGACTGCTCAAAGCCCTGCTCAACCTGGATTTCTGTCCAGAATTTGAAGCTAAACATCAAATCCGCAGAACATCACAATAAATTACTTCCTTTCATTGATGAGACCTAATAAGGATCTTGTGGTACCTGACGGTGGCCTAAGAGGCTGGAGAGAAATTGTTTACAAAGGCCTGCAGTGATAGGATGAGGGGCAAAGGCTTCAAACTAGAGAAAAGCAGATTTACATGGGATGTTAGGAACACATGCTGCACCACGAAAGTGCTGGAACACTGCAACAGGTTGCCCAGGCAGGTGGTTAAGGTCCCGTCCCTGGAGATATTCGAGGTGAGGCTCGACAGGGCTCTTGAGCAACCTGATCTACCAGAGGATGTCCCTGCTGACTGCCAAGGAGCTTGGGTTGGATCCCCTTTGGAGGTCCCTTCCAATCCAGCCCATTCTGTGATTTCCAAGCCTTCCTGAAATGCAGGACATAAGAACTGCTACTTATGGATTTCAGCAAACCTTTCTTCACAGGTTTCCCTGTGGCCTGCCCCAGGTGAACCTCCTTTGGCAGGGGGTGGTTTGACTCAATCTGCAGAGGACCCTTCCAAGCCCTACCATCTTGTGATTTCCTGTACTTTGTACCAGAGAAACCTAAGCACAGCTTTAGGCACCAGGTAGCTTTCTCCTAACACAACAGCACCCCTGTAAGGCTCCCTGTACTGTTTGCTTTGCAGCGTGGATCTCCTCGCCCGGTGCCTCTCCTCACCCAGCGCCGCCACCGTCACGCTTCGGTTGCCTCTCCCTGGCTATTTACTCAAGGCTGGGCACAGCCAGGAATTCCTTCACGTAACAAAATGTACAAACATGCTTTTATGCTGGAGAGGGCTCTCAAGGAGTTTCCTTTCGCTGTCCTGGGGAGCTGCTTTTACTCAGAAGTTCAGGAAGCAGCAGAAGTTTCTCACTGCAGAAGTCACATGCCAAAGGAAAGGAAGAAAGGAGCTGTGCATTTATTCTTTCCACCTAAGGAAATGACAGCTTCACAAGGCAGCTGAGTACCAGTTGTGGGAGCTTTGTTCCATTTAAGAACTTGCAAATCCCAAAGCACTCCTCTTTCTCAGGCTATTTTGCAAATGGGCTTGGCATGACCTTGTGCTCCCCACTGCTTCATAGAAGGAGGAGGCATTGAGTTTTCATCATCTGCAAACATCATGCTGCCAAACAAATGCATACAGATGCTGTTGTATAACAGATTACCAGGGGCTCTGAAGATCATCCAGTCCAACCCCCCTGCTAAAGCAGGATCACCCAGACTAAATCACACAGGAACACATCCGGGTAGGTTTGGAATCTCTCCAGAGAAGGAGCCTCCACAAGCCACCTCTCTGGGCAGCCTGACCCAGTGCTCACCCACACTCAAAGTAAAGAAGTTTTTCCTTGTGTTTACATGGAACCTCCTCTGTTCCAGTGTGTGTTCATTGGCCCCTGACCTGTTGCTGGACACCGCTATGAAGAGTCTAGCTCCATCCATCTGACATTCGCCCTTCAGCTATTGATCAGCATTAATGAAATCCCCACCCAGCCTCCTTTTCTCCAGGTTAAACAGTCCCAAGTCCTTTCCTCCTAAGGTAGATGTTCCAGACCCCTCAGCATCTCAGAGCCACCTGAAGCTGCATTGCCATCAGGCATGTGGGTGACATTGGGCAAGCAAGGCAATGAGGATGAGCCTACAGAACGCACGAGGTATTAATACCAAAAGTACAGTCCCTGCCACCCAGCCACATTTCTTGGCACCTGCACACTGCCAGAGTCCAGAAAGGCAGGCATGAGAGTTGGCTTCATGGGCCAGAAGGAAGCCAAGTGCTCTGGACTTGCTCAGGGATGCACATCCCAATGATAAACCAAGGCCTTCCTATAGAATCATAGAATGGTTTAGGTTGGAAGGGACCCCAAAGCTCAGCCACTTCCTATCCCCTGCCATAGGCAGGGACACCTCCCACTAGTACAGCTCACTCAAGGCCTCCTCCAACCTGGCCTTCAACACCTCCAGGCAGGGAGCAGCCACAACCTCCCTGGGAAACCTGTGCCAGTGTCTCACCACCCTCACTGCAAAAAACCTCCTCCTAACATCCAGTCTAAATCTCCCCTCTGCCAGTTCAAACCCATTGTCCCTTGTCCTGTCATTACAAGACCTTGTCAATAGTCCCTCCCCAGCCTTCCTGTAGGCCCTGTCAGATACTGGAAGGCTACTCCAAGGTCTCCTGGCAGCCTTCTCTTCTCCAGGCTGCAAAGACCCAACTCTCATAGCCTGTCCTCACAGCAGAGCTGCTGCAACCCTCTGAGCATCTTTGTGGCCCTCCTCTGTACCTGCTCAAACAGTTCCATGTCTTTCCTGTGCTGGGGGCTCCAGAACTGTACACAGGACTCCAGATGGGGAATCCCCTCCCTTGCCCTGCTGCCCACACTGCTCTTGCTGCAGCCCAGCGCACAGTTGCTGTCTGGGCTGCACTCACACTGCAGGCTCATGTTGAGCTTTTCATCAACCCAGAGCCCCAGATTCTTTTCCTCAGGGCTACACTCCAGCCATTCACCACCCTGTGTTTAATGTGAGCAGTGGGGAAAGAAGGGAAGGATGGCATGGCAGAGAAGTTTGTTAACTTAGGATGAGGGAATGGAGTGAAGCTTGAGGAGAGACTAAGACTCAGGATTAGAAAGAAATTGACAGTGAGGGTGGGGAGCCACTGGCACAGGTTGCCCAAGGAAGTCATGAATGCCTCCTCCCTGATCGTGTTCAAGACCAGGTTGGATAAGGCCTTGAGCAACCTGTTCTAGCAGGAGGTGTCCCTGCCCATGGCAAGGGACTGGAACTGGATGATCTTTAAGATCCCTTCCAGACTAAAATATTTCATGAATCAATGAGCTGGGAGAAGGCCCAACTGGGGATTCTCATTTGTAACCCCACCTCTACTGTTTGTACCCAAAGCACAGAAGTCAGAGTAACTCTTTTACTTCTTAAAACACATACAAGGAAGTACTATTTGCAGTGGAGCATTTTCAGCAGGGTACCAGAGTTGTGTAGAGAAAGCCACAACCTGCTGCATCCCTCCTTTTCTACAGCAGAGCAGACACTAAGGAGACCTTAGAGCTGCCTTCCAAGAGATGAAGGGATCCTACAGGAAGGTTGGAGAGGGACTTGCCCTAAGGATGTCTAGAGACAGGAAAAGGGGGAATGGTTTGAAGTGGTGGCAGTGCAGGGTTAGACTGGAGCTGAGGAAGAAGTTCTTCAGTAGCAGGGTCGTGAGATTCTGGTACAGGTTGCCCAGGGAGGTCGTGGATGCCCCTTTCCTAGAGAAGTTTAAGGCCAGACTGGATGAGATCTTGGGCTACCAAGTCTAGTTGAGGCATCCCTGCCCATGGTGGGGAGTTGGGAGTACATGATCTCTGAGGTCCCTTCAGACCTAAGCCATCCTTTTATTCTATGATGCAGAAGGAAATAGTTTAGCAACGCAGAACCTGTTTTCCTTGAGCCAGTCCGCACAAAAGCCATGCCTTTTACTGCTTCAGTTAAGCACTGCAAGGACACATTTTCCCCTGCATCAGTTTACCCCAAACCAACACAGAAACCTTAGACAATGCAAAGCCAACTGATTTGCAAAAGCACCCAGATTCACTGCTTAAAGCCCTGCAGAACCTGGGAGCTCGTTCTGTCCAGTAGAGGCAAAGCAAAAGCAGTCAGTGCTCTCCTGCTCGCTACTTTCCCCTTAGCTTTGCTCCTTTAAGTCAGACCTGAGAGAGCAAATCAAGCTTTCCACTCTCAACTGCTAGAACTGCAGGAGTTACATGGCACCAGCACCAGAAGTTTATATATTTTCTTTTTAAAACATGAATGGGAAAGTGTACACAAACACCTTTCATTCCTCATCCCTTCCTTCCCATAAGGAGGAGTGTTTGTTATTTTATTCAGCCTTATGAAAGGTTGGGGAAGCTATTCCACCAATACTCTGATAAAGGTAGCCCACCCTTCCTTAGAGATAAAGGGAAGAATGAAAACCAAAAAAAAAAAAACCAAACACACACACCCAACCAAAAAAAAAAACCCAAAACATAACAACAACAAAAAAAAAACAACCCAAACAAACCCAACCACCAAGAAACCACCCACCCAAACACCCCCTCCTGGAATAAATATAGTAGAAATATATTTAATGGTAGAAATATATTTAATGACTTTTGTACAGAACAGGTGATTACAGCAGCAAATCAAGGCAGTGTACAAGTCATCCACAGTCCTCCTGGAGAACAGAGGTACACAGAAGTAGAGGCACTAAGCACCAGAGAATTTTGGCACTTCACAGCTGAGCCTCCGTGTCCGAGATAATCTTGCTTGAGATGGGGCTTCTTGTGTGTCAATTTAGGGATCTTTATGATCACCGCTTTTAGAAATCATCCACATGGTTGCTAGCTTAAGGGGATGGTCTCTCTTTTGTTGCTTATAGGGGTGTTGAGGGGAAGGAAGGGGCTTTGCTGCACCCCCTGGAAATTTATTTCAGGAATATCATAAAAAGGATTGTAAGCAGGCTGGGAGAGTTGAGACTGTTCAGCCTGGAGAGAAAAGGCTCCAAAGGGACCTTAGAGCAGTTTCCAGTCATTCAAGAGGGGCTACAAAAATGCTGGGGAGGGACTTTTGACAAAGGCTTGTAGTGATAGGAGAGAGAAAGGATTGAAGCTTGAGGAGGGCAGACACAGACTGGAGATTGGGAAGAAATTCTTGACAGTGGGGGTGGTGAGACACTGGCACAAGTTGCCCAGAGAGGTCATGGATGCCCCCTCCCTGGAGGTCTTCAAGGCCATGTTAGCTGAAAACTTGCCCAGCAACCTGGGCTGGAGGAAAGTGTCCCTGCCCATGGCATGGAGATTGGAACCAGATGATCTTCCAACCTAAACCACTCTGCAACTCTAAATGAGTGGTTGGTGGCAGACTTTGCTAAGCCAGAGGAGGTTTTTGCATTTGCAGGCTGTGATTTGGATGGGCAGGAACTGGAATGGCTGAGGTTAACACACACACCAACCGCAAGCTCCACAGCCTCAAAACTGGGAGATACCAGTCAGATCCTGGTCTCTGGGTACACAAACATTTGTGGGACCTACTAATAAAACCAGGAGAGAAGCAGGATGACTCTTAACCTGCAAACACACTAGAGCAGTTGGGTAGCTGCATCACTGTACTGAAAGCACACAGATTTTAACATCACCCAGCCATGGCAATCTCAGGACCAACAAACCCTTTTGGACTTCAATCCAAGGCCTCACAATAAGCCTATTTCTGCCTCCACTTTATCTGCTGTCTGTTAATCATTTCTACACATACTACACTCATAAAAGTTCAACTTTCAGGTGGGGGAAGACACACACACCAATCTGAGCAGCTAAAATCATTCACCCTCCTTTTGCCTCTTCCTGTCTGCACCATGCCATTTAACTCTGTGCTTGGAAGGATTTTAAACATAAATGCTCAGTGGCCTGGGAAGGTTTAAGACTTTTGGGTAAGGGCAAGGGAGATAGAGACTTTTTAATAACTGATAAGAGCACTGACAGACCTGATGAATAACTGAGGGCAAGAAAAAAAAAAACCTTTGATATGTATCATAAATCTAATTTTAGGAAGTACTGTAAAAAGGCACATGGCTGACCTGATAAGATCTGCCCCAATCAGTGGAGTTTATGTACACAGAGGCAAAGGGGAAATGGTTTATTTGGGCTTTAAGGTTCTTCCTGTAGGATGCAGTGTTTATAAAGGGTGTTTTTAGAACTTCCTGATTGCATTTGTGAGCCTCTGCTCTCCGTATGCCTCCGGCTCCTCACCACAGTATTTATTCCCAGAACCTTAGGAGTGCAGAGGCTGTAGATGTTCCATGGCAAGACCCACAGACCAAGTTCCAATTCACTAAAATGGACGAGATAATGGAAAATTAGTTGCTCTTGTGGGGGCTTGATAGAAAACTCTGGAAAATCATAGAGCAATAGAATGGTTTAGGTTAGAAGGGACCTTAAAGGTTATCTAGTCCCAAACTCCCCTGCCATGAGCACAGACACCTCCCAACAGCCCAGCTTGCTCAAGGCTTCATCTAACCTGGCCTCAAACACCTCCAGGGAGGGGGCATTCACAATCTGCCTGGGCAACCTGTGCCACTGTCAATAATGTCCTAATCTACAGTCTCAATCTGCCCTCCTCAAGCTTCAATCCATTCCCGCTTACCCTATCACTCAGCCCTTGCAAAAAGTTCCTGCCTGGCTTTCTTGTAGTCCCTTTCACTACTGGAAGGCTGCTCTAAGGTCTCCCTGGAGCCAACTCTTGCCTGTCTTGGGTTCTTCAGTCCCCCGATCATCTTTGTGGCCTCCTCTGGACCCACTCCAGCAGCACCACATCCCCCTTATGCTGTGGCCCCTAGACCTGGATGCAGTGCTGCAGGTGGGGTTACATCAGAGCAGAGGGGCAGAACCCCCCCCTCATACTTGTCTGTATAAGAGATAATGCTGTTTGGGCTACTCACCTTTAAAACACATCTAGTCCTCTTTCTCCCTCTCTCCTAGACCTTACAGTAGCCTTCCAATATCTGAAGGGGGACTACAGGAAGGCTGGGGAGGGACTATTGACAAGGTCTTGCAATGACAGGACAAGGGGCAATGGGTTTGAACTGGCAGAGGGGAGATTCAGACTGGATGTTAGGAGGAAGTTCTTTACAGTGAGGGTGGTGAGGCACTGGCACAGGTTGCCCAGGGAGGTTGTGGCTGCTCCCTGCCTGGAGGTGTTGAAGGCCAGGTTGGAGGAGGCCTTGAGTGACCTGTGCTAGTGGGAGGTGTCCCTGCCTATGGCAGGGGGTTGGAACTAGATGATCCTTGAGGTCCCTTCCAACATTACCATTCTATGATTCTATCACTCCCCCTTTCATTTTTCACTTTATTTACTGTTTCTTAACCAAGACATTTCTCTCTACATTTCACTTCCTTTGACCAACAAGCAGAAAGTCATATCCAGCACTGCTTAAAAATCTTCCCAGCCATTCAAAGTCTGAGCTCTCATGCAATATCACAATACCAAAAAGCTAAATACTTGCAGAAAAAGTAAAACAAACAAACAAACAAAAAAAAAACAAAACAAAACAGAACACAAAACCCCAGGAATTTCTTTCTCTTCAGCAGCTATAGTGGTTTAATTGTACTGCAGCCTTTCATTTTTGTGTTTAAAACATATAGAAAATAGAAAAAAAAAAAAAGCACTGAACTAAATTTTCTTTGTAAGTTCAGCTAAACCTCAGATGTGTTTTTGCAAACACAAAGTCAACCCAGCAATCCAAGTATCAGAATTACAACCTTACACCACTGTAGCATTTCCTAACCTTTCTCTCTATACAGACCCCAAACTGCACATTCATAGATTCATAGAACAGTTTGGATTGGAAGAGACCTTAAAGATCATCCAGTTCCAACTCCCCTGCCATGTACCAAAGGCACCTTCTACTCGACCTGATTGCTCAACCTCTCATCCAGCGTGGCTTTGAACACTTCCAGGGAGGGAGCATCCACAACCTGCCTGGGCAACCTGTTCAGTATATCCAATAACATTAAGTAAAGCAGTGAGAGGCTGCAACCAGCTTTCCACCTCCCATACCACGTTTCAGTCAAGGATGAATTATGTTGGCAGCACCATAAAACCTCCAGCAAGAAAGTTTTTGCTGTAATTTCACCATTTCTGTTAAAAAAAAAAAAAGCTCTGCAAAAGCATCAGCAAATTTCCTGTAATTTTTACAGACGCTGAATACACAGAGTGTAACCAACTTTGAAACACAAAGGGATTTACAGCACCACAGATTCACACTATGTAGGGGTTGGAAGGGACTTCTGGAGATCAAATCCAACAACCTTGCCAAGGGAGGTTCACCTAGAGAAGGTCACACAGGAATACATCCAGGCAGGTTTTGAATGAGATGGACACTCTGCTATCTCTCTGGGCAGCCCATCCCAGGGTTCTGTCACCCTTAAACAAGTTCCTCCTCATGTTTACATAGAACTTCTTACATTCTAGTTTGTGCCTACCACTTCCTGTCCTGTCACCAGGTGCCACTGAAGAAAGATTAGGCCCATCCTCCTGACACCCGCCCTTTAAGTATTTGAGATTCCCTCCTCAGTCTTCCCTTCTCCGGAGTAAAAAGCCTCAATTCTTCCGCTCCTCCCTCATCAGAGAGACATTCCACTCTCCTCAACATCTTCGTAGCCCTTTGCTGTACCTTCTCCAGCAAGTCCCTGTAGTCCTTTTCTGTGCTGTGGTCTAACAGGAGTGCTGCTAGCCTGGTTTCTCTATCCCCACAGAGGCAGTGGAAGTTGTAATAGAAGTAAAAAAAACAACAACACACCCACAAACAAACAAACAAAAAACCAACAAAA
>VWYK01019679.1:11125-21359 GCA_013399775.1 Semnornis frantzii | reverse complement strand
GGTTTGAACTGGCAGAGGGGAGATTGAAACTGGATGTTAGGAGGAAGTTCTTTACAGTGAGGTTGGTGAGACACTGGCACAGGTTGCCCCAGGAGGTGCTCAAGGCCAGGTTGGATGAGTTCTTGAGTGATCTGTACTAGTGGGAGGTGTCCCTGCCTATGGCAGGGGGTTGGAACTGGATGAGCTCTGACATCACTTCCAACCTTAGCATTCTATGATTCTAAAAGACAAAGATAAAAATCAGTGCTACAGAATCAGGTCCCTTGGGAATTAGGAAATTATGATCTGACAAGGAGCTGCACTGCCAAAACTGTGGAGAAGATGGTAGAGGGCAGCTTTAAGTCTCTGTTTTCGGCACTGTGTTCTCCCATGGCCACCTGGCAGCAGAGGGTGAATTTCTCAGCTTTTTGGCACTCTGAGGCCTTGCTGCATTGGGCATCTAAGACAAACCCAAGCATTCCCCTCTCCATCATGCTGCTGGACTTCTGTTCCCACCCATGCAGCATGGACAGGCACTGAAGAGATGCAAAGGTCCGAGTGCTTCAGGAATCAAGCTCTTGAACCAAAGCTACATTAAACAGCTGAAAAAAACCTCTCCCCATGTGCTTTCAATTAGGCTGGGTGATAGTTTCATATCTGGATGTAGTTTTTAAGAACCAGACTGTTTGTAAACAACCTGCAACCCCAGACCCAGCAGCAATGGCCAAGTTTATTCCTCAGCTCCTAAGTCTTCCAGCAGCTCTTTATAGCATCCCTTTGATTCCTGGAAAACAACAACAAAACCCAACTCTCCAGCATTAACACATGGAGATACATGTGTTTTTCTTCTTCTCAGCCCTCAGACATCTTATAAAGACCCCACAAATGACTGTCTCAGTGGCACCTTCCTGGAACCAGAGGCAGGGTGAGGAGCTGCCTGGGCACTGCTCACTACTAGGGCATGACCTCAGCTATGCACCCCCACAAATACTTGCCTCATTTAGTCGCAACTGGAAGCAGAGCAGACACTTCCCTGTGCTGCAACCTGAAGAAGCCTCAGCAAGCATCTATCAGCTTGGGGGCACAGCTTTCCACTTGCAAAACCAAGTAAACAGCCAGCTTGCCTTCCACGTGCTTCCAGACTCGGGCAGCACTGTTTGGACGTGTCAGCGGAAGAGCTGCAGCGAGTGGAGAGGAGCCAAGCTCTTGGCACAGGACCAAGGGTGAGGCCGACAGCTATCTTTTGGGATACCTTTTTTCCTTTCCCCCTGCTGCTGAAGGTTCTAGGGCTGAGGAGTCGTTCTGGCTGCAGAAAACTGAGTGTTGCTCATATTTAAAGGGAGGAAGCCATCCCAATATAGAAACAAGCCATGGGAGAGCCTTGCCTCATGCTAGCCTCCTGAAAAATGCTTTTCACTATCAGTATGTGAATTACTAAATAAAACTTGAAAGGAGTTGAAAAAAAATTTTTAAAAAGTATTACAGAATCACAGAACTACAGAAACATTCAGGTTGGCAAAGCCCCTCAGGATCATTAAGTCCAAACAAGAACCCTACTCTACAAGGTTCACCCTTAACCATATCCCCAAGCACTACATCCAAACAACCTTTAAACACATCCAGGGTTGGTAACTCTACCACCTAAATTAGATGTATTAGATGTGCTTTAATTGAGATACTGAGTGCTGCTAGTGGCATCAAGTGATATTGTGGAGTCTCCACCTCTGGAGGTGTTCAAAANCTGGGCAACCTGTGCCAGTGTCTCACCAACCTCACTGTAAAGAACTTCCTCCTAACATCCAGTCTAAATCTCCCCTCTGCCAGTTCAAACCCATTGCCCCTTGTCCTGTCATTACAAGACCTTGTCAATAGTCCCTCCCCAGCCTTCCTGTAGGGCCCCTTCAGATACTGGAAGGCTACTACAAGGTCTCCTCAAAGCCTTCTCTTCTCCAGGCTGATGATAATCTTCAGAGGTTATTTCCAACCCCCACCACTCTGTGATGCTGAGAATGGACTTCATTCCTATAAACCCACACCATTGCAGGAACACTGAGTAAGCAAGGGGAGGATAGGGAAGAAGCTGGTAGGAAACACCATGGCACTGCAACAGGTTCTGGTGTGTAGGGAAGGAGCTGGTAGGAGAGACCACAGCACTGCAACAGGCTTTGGTGTTTAGGGAAGAAACACTATGATTACAGAACCACAGAATATCAGGGGCTGAAAGGCACCCTGAAAGATCATCCAGTCAAACTCCCTCACCAGATCAGGATCACCTAGAGCAGATCACACAGGAACACATCCAGGCAGGTCTTGAGTATCTCCAGAGAGGGAGACTTCACAACCCCCCTGGGCAGCCTGTTCCAGTGTTCTGTCACACTCAAAGGGAAAAACATTTTCTGCCTGTTTCCATGGAACCTCCTATGCCTCAGCATTTTGAAGCCAACTCCTGGGCAAATAGAATCACAGAACCACAGAACTGTTTCAGTCAGAAGGGACCTTTAAGATAATCAAGTCCAACCTTCAGCCTAAGACCACCATGGCCAAGTAAACCATCTCCTGATGTGCATTTCAGGACTTGTGAAGGAAACTCATCTGGCTCCTCACTACTCACCAAGCAGGAAAGAAAGCCTCCCAGCATTTTAGCATGCAGTGCAGGGAGGGAAGCTGCCTAGCCTTCAGACCCACTAGTAACTAGCAGGACACGGGACTATCCAAACAGGACAGATGTATAATGCAATTTAAAACCCGAACTAAAACCTAAGCTTTTCCAGACCTCCTTGGGACTGCAGTGCATGTGCAGAACGTGCTCCCGTCCTTGCAGGGCATCACAGGTCCTTAAAAGCAGAGAGACAAGTTTCCCAGAGGCTGGATCAAAAGACATTATCGAGTTTTACAACACATTTCCCAACACTATCAATGTAAGCCTCACGAAGAGAAACATCAGAGGTGTAACAGCCATCAGCTCCATTACCCTGCTAAAAAAAGTGAGGGGAAGTGGTTGCACTGTACAGGAGACACTTCTGCTCCTGGAGACGCACACAGGTTAGCAAGTCCTAATGGCACTTCTGATAAGCCATTTAACACATGCACAAACAAGAAAGGTAAAGGGACTATTTTGGGGTTGTGTTTTGCCTAGTTTCTGTAGTAAGACAGACAAAAAGCATCAGTAGCAAGGAATGAGCTCCACCATCTTGGTAGTCTTCAGGCCATGAAATGCTTTTCTCCTTGCTAGGCACCGCTGTCAAAGCCCAAGAACTTTGTGGAGGTAAGGAACTCCACAGTCTCACTTCTGAAAACGTCACAGGTGAGGAAATGAAGAAATTTGTCAGAAGGCCTTGTAACCCCTACAACCTCTCTGCCTGCCAGTAACAAGTTTCCTTCTGAGTTGGAACAGCCACCAGCTACTGAGCTCAGCTGATAGACTCAAGATCTCTCCTCTGATTACAGCACCACACGGGAGCTGAGAACAAAGACGGGGGGGAGTGGGGAAATCAAACAAACAAAAATAAAATAAAACCAACACAAAACACAGTCTTTGACTTTCCTTCCTTGAAACTCACACTTCAAAGAAGAAAATTATTCCAAGAGTCTAAGAACTAGCAGATGTGAGACAAAAAATAATCATCTGGGTTAAATCTCACTTAGACCTACTGCAACAGGTAGAACCAGCCAGCCGTTGTCAGGAAGGTCCTTAACAGCCTTCAAAGCATATTTTGCAATGCTGCTTTTGATAAAATGCAGCTTACATTTAAGGTGAAGCATCTAATTCTGCAGTGTTTTGTTCCAATGGCTGCATGAGGTCCATGCTTTGCCTGATACTAGGGAGAAAATATTGCCAGCAGGAGTTGTGGTGGCAGAAGTCCTGCCCTCCAGATATAAGCAACAGGTGAAGAAATAAAGTAAGGAATAGGCAAAAAACCCACCCAACAACCCACCCCAAGGGAAAGGAAATGAAAGAGTACAAAAGAAGAAGCGAAACAGAGGAAGCAGGCAGGAAAGTGCAGACAGGCAGCGGAAGGAGGGAACAGTCTCCTGTTAGCTCCACGTGGAGAGCTGCTCCCAAGCTCAGCTGGAGGCAGGGTCAGGTCTCTCACAGCTAACAGCTGCCCAGTGGGGTACTGGGGCACACCTGCTTCCCTGGGTGCCATGGGGGGCAGGAGGGAGGAACCATCAGCAGCTTTGCTAGATGAGGGACAGCATTCAGACAGAGAAGGCATCATCTTGGACTTGAAGGAGACAATCTTCCTCTGCTCACTCAACATTTCTTTGGCATCAGGATGGAGCAGAAAAAGAAGTGAGGAGCATCACTGGGACAGTCACAGGTACCAACACCAGTGGTTACACTGATACTTCCCCACACAAACCTCCCCAAGTGACTGGTAGCAGGGCAGGACTTGGGCACTGCTTTGCTATTCTTGCAGCACTACTGGGATTCATCTCCTTAACTCCATCTTCATTTCTGCAACCCAGCACCTTTCAAGGAGGGGAGCAGTAGCCAGCCAGCTCTGCCACGTGAGGGAACAAAGTGCAAGAGACTACAAGGATAAACACAACCTTTCTTTGGAAAAGCTGACACAAAACTCAGAGGTGAGGGCTAGGTACAAAGGAAATCATGGAATCACAGAAAGTTAGGAGTTGGAAGGGACTTCCAGAGATGTACTCCAAACCCAATGCCAGAGCAGGATCTAGGGCAGGTCACACAGGAACGCATCCAGGTGGGTTTTGAGTCTCCAGAGAAAGGGACTGCACAACCTCTCTGGGCAGGCTGCTCCAGGGTTCCAGCACCCTCACCATAGAGAAGTTTCTCCTCATCTTGAGGTGGAATCTTCTGTGTCCCAGCTTGTACCTGCTGTTCCTTGTCCTGTCACTGGGTGCTACCAAACAGAGCCTGACACCTTCATCCTGACACCCACCGCTAAGATATTTATAGGCTTTGATAAGGTCCCCTCTCAGCCTTCTCCTCTCCAGACTAGACAGCCGCAGGTCTCTCAAGTCTCTCTTCATAGGAGAGATATTCAAGTCCCCCAATCATCCTTGTGGCTCTCATTAAGAAGGCAGCCAGCAAAAGCCCAGCTGCATTTCTCTGTAGCTTCACAGGGTCAGGTTTTCAGTACTGAGTAAGCATCAGAAAAACATGTGATTAAGGGAAATTTGACAAGGAAAGGGGGTGGATGTGGGTAGGGAAAAGGGAAGGAAGAAAAAGAAAACACGAAATCTTGGCAGAAAACCAACAGATAAGAAAAGAAACAAAGAAGGGGGAAAAAAAAGAAAAGAAGAGCATTAGAAACCATCAGCTGAGCTTATCCATGGTCAAGGTGGCAGAGAAAGTGTCAGTGCAAGCAAGGTGCTGGAAGATGCTCCACTGCTCTGCTTGCTGGCAGGCCTGGAGAAGACCTCCTTTACCAGTCTGGGCATTTCTGTGACAACGGCTTCATGTTTGCCTTTGGTAGTTCACAGAAACAGGGACTGATGTGGCTTACATTTGCTCTGCAGTTTATTTGTGCCTTTTTCTAGTCAAATGGCCCTTTTAATTTATTTTTATATTTCTGCACTGTTTCAGAAATGTAAGCCCTCCAAAAAAAACAAAAGAAAAAAAAAAATCAAATGCTCCACTTAGCAAACAGGGCATATATAAAAAATGCAGTCTCCAGAGCTGTACTCTTAGCTTTACAAGTCTCTCCACTCCTGCACCTCTCTTGTGAGGAAAACTATCTTTTACTGTTAAAAAAAGAAAGGGAGGGGGGGAAGGACAAAGGTAAAAACAGTGAAGCAAAACACAATTTTGAATGTGTTTCTTGAAGGGAGCAGATCCTATGGCCAAAACTGGTCCTCTTGCTTTCTTGCACTGCTAGGTGCACCTTTCTCAATAAGCCACAAGATCTCACCTCCTGCAGAAACAGAGTTGGGCTCACCATGCAACCCTGCTTGTGTCGGGATGAGGCCAACTGCCTGTAGCCTTTCTGTACCCAAACATTCCAAGTACATCTTTCCAGAGGATCATTAAGTCTCAATTCTGTTGAAGGGAAAGAAATGGAAGTGACCCCTTCCTCAAGCATGTCATGATGTGCAAGAACATAAAAGGAGGGATTGGAACCAATAGTTAAGCTGTCTCTCAGAGTTCTCAGCTCCCATTTTCCAGTCTGGTCCAGAAGAAGGACAATTACCATCATCTCCCTGCATTTCAGTGGCCAAGAGGAAACAATTCTGTGGTTTTAACTCAGCAAACCAAGTCCAGGCTAAGAGCGAATCCTGCCACTGAGCAGAGTTTTGTTTGCAGCCTGGGGATTTATTTAAACGGGCAGATAAAGCCTCTGAATCCACACCCCAGGGTGCACCCCAGCCAGAGGGCAAACAGCCTGCAAAGAACAGGTCCCAGATGAGCCCACTGCTGCTGTGGCACCTGTGCCACACTTGAGCATCATCCCAGCACCGCCATGCCCCCTAGCTTCCTGCTGAAAGGAGCCTCACCAAAGAAGCTTCACTTTCTGGCCCAAAGGCATGTTGACATTTCTCCTCTTCCATACAGGATTGGTGTTATCCAAGGGCTGCCCACAGCCACAGCATGGACCAACATGTCAAGAAATTCAAGTCTGGCCCTCAGCCACTTGTGCTAACCCCCTTTGTGCAGGTTGTCTGACCAAACCACCCTCTCCATACATCTCCCACTTACTTCCAAGGCTTTTCTAAAACAGAAGCAGAAAGGGCAAATCCCTTTCCTTGCTGCCTCTCCATCATCTGACAGAGCTGCTGTTCCCTTATAAACAACAGCTTCTCCCAGAAACTGAACAAAGTAACTACTTACATGTCATGTTTTGAACAGGCATGTTTTCAGGCCAAGAGATAAACAGTTACATTTTGGCAATCCTTCATTTCCTGTCCTGTTTGTGAGCACTAATGTCACAACACACAGTGTTGTCCCATGCTTTCCTCCCTGGCCTTAAAGCTTGAAGAAAAAAAAAAAAAAAAAGAAAAAAAGAAAATTTGAGCTGAATGAGCTGCTTATGATACCTACAGGAAGTCACAGGCAAAAGTGGGGTGGAAACACAGGAAAACATAAGAAGAAAAATAATCTTTCCAGTGTAAAAGGCAAGCTGCAATACTGATAGACTGGGTATTAAGACAAAGCATCCCTGGTCCCTGCTCAGCCATGGAGGGAAGTGGGATTTTAGGGCCAGCAAAGGACAAACAAGAGCGAGTCAAGTTGAATTTTCTTCCCCTGGACTGGGAGAAAAGCATCACCCCAAAGCCCTGCCGTGGTCCCTCGCCACACTTTGCTGTCCCGCATGACGCTGCAGCAGCCCTCTCCACCACCCCGAGACATAGCTCACTTAACCCAGCTCATTAAAACCCTCCGGGGGACCAGTCCAGCTTGCAAACGCTTGGCATGCCTGCTCCAGGCTGGCTGCAATAAATCAGGTGGCCGAGCGATGGGGGGGACACGCCGGGCCCGCGGCCGCTGCCCGCCTCGGGCAGGGCCTCCCGGCCGCATCCCAAGCAGCGAAAGGCTGCGGACCAACACTTCCTCGTTCCCTGACCTTTTCCATTTAATTACTTCCTGTGACTTTCTTGGAACGGTGCATCGGAACGAGCAGGAGGCAGCCTCCGGGCATAACCGAATCGCTTCGAGGGTTCAGCACCATCCTACTTACAGATGGAAAGATGCCAGCAGCCCAACTGGGAGCCGATGGCTGGCAGAGAGGGTCACCACTGGCAGCAGGCAGCTAACTCCTCTCCAGCGCTGCCTCAAACTCTCCCACCGCTTAACACCCCGCAGCTTCGTGCCTCCGGTGTGTTATCGGACATCCCCCATTTCCCCGTGCCCTGCAACGTGCCAAGGAGAAGCACAGCGGCAAGGGGGCTAGGAGGGAAGCAGAAATAAAGGCTGAGATGCAGAAAGAGGCACTCACTTTGCAATGACAAACTGACCTCTAAGTATCGATCTGAAATGGTGCAGTCATGAACGGACCAATGTGTTGTCAGCATCCTAAGCCACATTTCCCCCCTCGGTTTTAGAAATTCCTTCAGAACAAGCCGGTAAGATTTTGAGTTTTAAAAGAGAGAAAAAAGTGCCACAGAAGAGGGAACCCCCTCACAATTCACTTGATGATGGTTATTTTAAAATGCATCCTGACAGGGTTTGGTTTGGGGTTTGTTTTTTTGGTTTGGTTTTTTTTTTTGGGGGGCGGGGGGCGTAATCTGGCTGTTAACATTTGCTCACAGTGCACTCAGTGAAATAAGAATAGCTATGCAAATTAAAGCCAGATATCTAGGGCAAATAGCACGCTATGCTACCATTGTTCTGCCAGCTTGAGAAGACTCATCAGCAGAGCCTGTCCTCCTTTCCTTTAACACTATATATATTGAAAAGAAAAAAAATTTAAAATATAAAAAGAATTTAAAAAAAAAAAAAAATCACTTCACCCACCACCGAAATGAAAAACAACCCATGAGTCACCGGTTTCAGCGACGCTATCAATCAATGCAAGGCTGGAAGGCAAGAGCTCACCGAGGAAACCATGGCTTTACCTAAACCAACTCATCGGGCCCTGTGAGGCAAAGACCTGCATCATACCACCACCAGACCTAGCTACAGCCTCCAAAACAGCAGTTCAGGATGTGCATCGGGGCAAGGACCCACGGTGCATCGCTCACCTTGAAAATCAACGCATCTACCTGCCAGGAAAACAGCTAACGCTGGCCTGGGAAGCAGGTCGGGTAGCAGCTCCCGGTGGCCACCAACACCTCCCCATCTCCTAAGGCCTCAAGCACAATGTTGCTGGGCTGTCTGGTGACCCCAGGAGAGGCAGCAGGATCCATAAGCCTCCCCGCCTTGCCCTGGTAGAAGGCACAGGAAACCCACTACCCAAGGCTAGTGTATGGCAGCATAGTGGCATGTGGAGGAAGAATTTATTCCAAAACAAACTCCAGCCTACAATTAAGCAAAAAACCCCAACCATCAGAGCCAGGCAGTCACTATTTTACACTGACACTCATCTCCATGCTGAGCCCTGCAGGAAAAAAGCTTCTGAAGCAGCATCTTCCTGGAAGATGAAGGTCAGTGAGCACTGACTGGGCCAGGTTTGTGCTTGAGTAACCAAACTTGAAGACAGGGACCCATCTGCCCTCCTCTTGTCCAAGCTGAGAAACAAACCCCAAGACTAAACTCCACAAAATCAGGGATCAACGGGTTGCTATTGGAAATGAGTCGGCCACATCTTCCCAGCCTGCTAAGTGATGGCAACCTGCATGAGAGAAATCCAACTTCACTGCTTTTTTTTGTTAATGGAAGAACCCCACCAACTTCAGAACAGCCACCATTTCAGAATCTAGCCATAAACACGCACCTACAGTCTCCTCCTCATCGTGAAGCCCCAAAATAACAACCCCTCAGCGCATGACCTGCAGGTAGATGCCATTTACTGGAGCAATTCGAGGGACTGAAGGAAATCACTTTCCAACGAGTTTGACATTACCAAAGGTGTAAAGGCAGCACAGGCTGCCAATTATGATTGTTGGTTGTTTTTTGGTTTGGTTGCTTTTCTTTTGTTTCAGATTCAAAAAAGCAAGCCGAAAAGTTGCACAATTTCAACCTTGTTTTTATGAGCCCTGAGAGAAGTCATTTTAAAACGCAGTACATCCTATGGCGCTTGGCACCAAACCAGTCCTGCACGCAAAGTGACTCATTTCTCTTGACTGTCAAAACCCAGAAAAGAGATAGCCAGGAACAACGTTTGAGCCAGTAGGGCTTATAAAAAAGCCTGTCCTGTCATGCCACTGCAATATCCTTTAAAGTTTTCTTCTGATGAAAGAAAAAAAAGGGCAATCTATAAAAGGGAAGCCAGGGCTGTCAGGCATTTTGAACGCCTCGGCGCGGCCTGTCGCAGAGGTTTGTTTGTGGGAATGTTGGAGCAGTGCTTCCAAACTGAGGCTTGGTTCTACGGGCCCGAGGGAGCAGTGCAGCAAGGCCCCCGCAGCTGCCCGCCATGCCGGGGATAGGTACGGGACTGGGCAGGGTGGGTGGCGGTGAATGGGGAGGCCGCCGGTGCCCGGGTTTATGAATGCGGCGTCATGTGACGGTGGCGGCGGCCGCCCTCCTATTCACAAAACGGCGGCGGCCGGGGCGGGGATCCGCGACGTTGTCGTGTCGTGTCCGTCCCCCCACCACCCCCTGCTTCGCTCCGCTTCTCCATTCCACCCCCTAACATCGGGGCTGCGAGGCGGGGGAAGGGCAACGCACCTCCGCGCCCCCCCCCCT
>VWYK01019677.1:24634-43090 GCA_013399775.1 Semnornis frantzii | reverse complement strand
CTCCCAAAACCATCACAAGCAACAAGAAGAGCATTGCGCTGAGTCATCCCACATGATTTTGTTGTTTTCTAGGACAACCCAAGTCCTAGACTTTGCTTAATTCCCACCAGAGTGATGCAGAAATCCCGCTGGGGCCTGCATTGTATGAAGACCACAGTGGTGGGGCTAACTCATTGTCCTGCCCAGCAGTGGCACTGGTTTACATTAGGTGTGGAGATCCAGGAAATCGGGAGTATCTTGGTGCTGTGCATCACATTAAAAAATGCTATAGAGAAAAAAAGGTCTTCAAAACTAAACACAAATTCCTGCCATAAACTGCAGACAACTATGAGCAAGATACCCATGGGAGATGTGTTAATATATTTCTTTTCCAAAAGCTGCTGCGAAAGTCAAGACCAGATTGACTCAGAACCAAACTCTGGATTTCAGGACAAACACAGGTCTATTTCGTGGTGCAAAACCATCAGGAAATGCCAAAGGACTGGTGAGAAAGTTTACTTCTTGCTAAGTCAATATTTATGGCAAAGTAAATGACCTGAACAGAGGAGTTAGAAGCAACACAGAAAAATCCAGGGAAAGTCCCACCTGAGGCTACTAATAAAATACGGAAAATGAGAAGAAGGTAGAGAATGGCCCAGCTCAGAGAAAAGCTGAGCCATGAGCAAGAGAGGTCTATAGAGATGTGCTGCAGTTGGGCAGAGTTTGCCTGCCCTTTGCACAGAGCCCCATGGCAGGTCTAGACGGACCCCTGAGGATAAGCTGGACCAACAATAAGGGAAGATCAGAGAAGCTTAGAGGATATAACACACACATAGAATGTTAGGGGTTGGAAGGGACCCAAAGAGATCATTGAGTCCAATCCCTGCCAGAGCAGGACTATAAAATCTAGCTCAGGTCACAGAGGAATGCATCCAGACGGGTCCTGAAAGTCTCCAGAGAAGGAGACACCAAAACCTCCCTGGAGACCCCATTCCAGTGTTCTGTGACCCTTACAGTAAAGTTCCCCCTTGTGCTGAGGTGGAACCTCCTGTCCTGCAGTTTATATCCACTGCTCCTTGTCCTATTACACGGAGCAAGTGAGAACAGCCTGTCCCCCCACTCCTGACACCCAGCTCTCAGATATTTAAAAACATTTATTAAATCCCCTCTCGGTCTTCTTCAGACTTCTTCTCTAGTCTTCTTCCTGAGACATTTCACCCCGGGTGACACTATAGGTCTAGACCGTTCCAAATCCTTGTGACTTAACACATTATTTTGTGTTCCTTGGGGTTTCCACCTTTCAGTTGACATCAACTTTCCTGATCTTACTGGGTTCCATGTTACAAGGTGTTGAATATTTCTTACATGGAAAATCAAGATGGGTAAGGAAAAATATCTTCTGGGGATGGACCATGTAATATGCAGAAGTAAAAGGTTTGTAATGTGCACTTTGCATCGACATGAGAGTTTCTACAATGCCCACACAACAGGAACAGGGCTAACCTCAAGAGCTAAGTGGCACTAATTACAGATTTCCTTACAGTGTATAAGTGACCCTCTGCAATCCACAATGCTCCAAGAAGGATGTGCTCAGTGGTGAACCAAAAGCAAAAGGCATGGGTCAGGCATCTTTGTCTAGAAGTGCCATCAGGTGGCAGTGAACCAAGTTTCCTTACAGGCTTTGCTAGACATCTTTGTCTAGAAGTGCCATCAGGTGGCAGTGAACCAAGTTTCCTTACAGGTGAAAGCCACTTTCCTTCCACACCCAGGGAGCTGCAGATGCTAAATCCCTTTCAGAATTTTGCTCATGGTCCCTGCTTCAAAAACTTACTAATAATAATTCAATAATGTACTAACAATAATTCATTTCTTACCTAGCCATTTAATTTACATTTATCTAAACCTGGTGTCCTGCAAAACAAATACGACCCTAACCAATGACAGTTTTATCTCTGCACTGAAAATGAAGGCAGATCTGATACCAAATCCCCTCCCTTGCCACACAGATCACAACGAATTACTTCCTCAACAAGAACACAGCTGGTGAAAGGCAAGGTCCCCAGGACACCGACAGGCCCTCTTTGCAGGGCATAGACTCAGCAAAGTTTTTGAGAGGTGGGGGAAGTACGATTTTTGTTTTTATTACTATTACTGTGATTACTATTATTATTATTGTCATCATTATCATCATAAATCACCTAGTGGATTATTTCGAGCTTATATATCACTCAAGAGTATCCCACAAGAAACATATTTTTAAATTATTTCCTGCTGAAGCTCCCTTGGGCCTACTTACATGTGTTTGCAGCTGTACTACAGCTACCAAGAATAAAGCAGAACTGATTTTTATGGTTAATGTGTTCAGAAGAGAGGTTGATTAATTATGATAGACCTGGAAATTAAGGCTAATATCCTGCAATTGGCTTAATCCCAGAAGATAACGCTCATCTGGCTGATCTCAAGATCAAGGTATCAACTCTGTCCTGCCCAAAAAACATTAGAAAGTCTGCACATCTCTTTTGCAAATAAAATACCTCCTATGATGTCCAGATATTGGACAAGGAGCTGTGTGCAGGGTATGGTACTCATGCTGCAGCTGTGATGAGCATTTTCAGTATTCCTGTGGCACAACACAGTCCTAATCACATGAAACAATACACATTACTCCAGAAATCTTACTGGGTGACAAATAACCACCTTCAAGCTAGGGAAACTTGATCTGAATGTTGATTAGCTTTGTTCTGCACATACCTGTCTCTTGCCCCTGCTTTAGCTCTCATTTCTCCAATGAGAAGCACCAAGCTGCAAAAGTCAGCCACTCAAATCCTGTGTAGGAAGCGGCTTCACCCCTAGGCTCTGGACACCATGTTGCAGCAGGAGGCGAGGGCTTTGAGAGAAGTGGGGCGGGAAGCAATGATGCACCTAGATAACTAAGCAGGGTGGACCCTGGGGCAGGGGCCACATCCTCTGGTGAAATCCTGTCCCACTGAAGTTGATGACAAAGCTCCCACCAACTTCAATAGGGGCCAAATTCCACCCACTGTTACCGGTCCTTGTCTTTTACTTAGAGGGCATTTTATGTTTATTACTTTTGTCCCCTGTCCAAATTCTTGTGCCTTGACTGTATTGTGTCTTCAAATAACATAAAATATTCTTCTTCCTCTTATATAATGGTTAACATACCTATTATATCGGGTTGATAGATTTCCTTCCCATTAACAACATTTTAAAAAGGGACACATTTCAAAACAATCTCCTAAGAAAATAAGCAATCTTGCATCTGGTTAACAGTAAAAGTAAACCATAAAGGACATCTGTCCAGCTAAACACAAAACACCATGTGCAAAAATAAGCTGACATGGCACCATTTTACATAAGCAGTACTATCACTTCCTAAACAGTTACAATTTGTTTCGGCTTCTGAAAAAAACACTCCTTATCTATTCCAACGATTTGCCGCTCTTCAGAATTTTCTTCTCTGATTTGAAGACGAGCAGAACATTAAAGCAGATCATACAGAACGGGGAGCTTTCTGCCAAGGAAAGAAAACCCAAGCCTGACCCTGATGCACATCCAGTGAAGTCCTCAGGCACCTTGTCAGAGGAAGCATGAGCAGAAATCTCCACTCAGCACTATCCCACATACACGTAAATCTATTCTGAAATGTGGAAACCTCTATTGCCATCAGTACCCTTCTAGGAACGTGATGGCCTGTGGACAGTCTTATTTTTCCCCAGGATCCTTTTGGTCTTCAATGAATGTATCCCCTGGACAGCTGTACCATCACTGCTAGTACTCTACAGAACACTAAGTTTGTGCACACTGGTACATTTGGCAAACAATGTGGAATGGGTTTGGCCCTCTATTTTTAGTTCAAACATGGGTCAGCTTGCTGAACAAGCATGTAGTGATGACACTAACTTTTTGATCAATAAACAGCAACAAACCCATTCGGGAGTCCTTTCAAAAAGGCCGATCCTGCTACTTTCATCCTCAAGGCAGCAGCATTTACAGGGAAGTCCTACACAGAAAAAGAAGAGCTAGAAAGCCTCTATTCCTACTATTGCCATTAGTATTACAGATAGTTTTGGGATTCCTAAATGCAAAGAGGCTATGTTGTAAGGGAGCAAACCATAATCACTGAATGTTTTTTGAAGCATCACTCAGAAACACAATGAGGAAAATCAAGTCACTGAGCCCCCAGTGTGGTCTATGATAGTATAGAGCAGGAATTACTCTGTAACAAGTGATAGAGTAGCATATGCTGAACTTTCTCCATTTGGCATAGGTGTCAAAGACCTATTTCAAAGCTTTCAGAAATAGAACCAGAGGACATGCCATCAGACTTTATGGTCTGGCTGTGTCTCCAAAACTGTACTGGAGAAGGCAGGCAGTTTAGAGGGGACACATTAGGGACAAGTACTGACCACTGACTCAAAGGCTGCAAAGCTGGAAGATATCTCACCATAGCATCAGAAATGACAAGAAGGAGTTCAATTCAAAAGCCACCAAGGCAACTGTAATTCTTTACAATGGTTTCACTGTGTGTAAAGGGATGCTGTCCTGCTGAAGTATTTTAACCAGACAAGGCACATCTTCTCCAGGTGCTGCTGAATTGTTCTCTTATTGACTGTCACAATTTTTAATTATTTTAATTTTTTTTTCTTATTTTGCACATGTATGCCTGTATCTCAATATGCATTGCAGAAATGTATATTACATCAGTTTGTGTATATGGATGCCAAAGGTTATATTCTTTGCCAATTCTGTCATTAAAAAACAAGATCAGTCACTAGCCAGGCATTTGCTACTTCAAAGAAGGAAGCCATCCAGTTAAATATAAACTACACATGCAACAGAGATAAGGGTGCCCATACACACAGGTGTGCAGTATATACAGAGCACAGTCTCAATCACAATCCTAAAGACACACTCCCCATAAGAATGGGACCACATTACTCTCCTATGTTGAGTACAGCTGCTTTAATAGCACAAAGGAGGTGGTGTTGAGGGACCAGCCCTCTGTCATCCATGGCTGGGAATGGTGCAGGTTTCTGTTCTTCAAGCTCCTGAGTATTATGAACATTTCCAAGGCAGCATTTTCCATTCTTCTCCATGTATCTCATAGCCCTAGAGAATTTCTTCCACTGCAAAAGGAGCAGTGAGGTGCTCTCTTTAATCCCTATGCCACTCACTTACCAGCAATCAGTTACTGAAAGCAGAACACAAAGTCCCACTGGACATGAAGAAGTCTCCAGGCTCCCAAGACTCCCAGGTCTTGTGGGAAACACAGGGCTTTCCAAACTGTCACAGCTACTGGCTGTGCCAAGGTCAGAAACTCCTCTCCTATCCCAGGACAACTTTTGAGATGACAAAGATCATGCTTCTCTCCAAGTCCAGATGAGAAGTCTCAAGTTCCCCAGAATATCAAACCAGGTAAACTTTGTTTGTCTCAATACCTGTAGAAAATTAAATCTGGGTTATTTCAAAGTGAATAGTGATTTTTGACCAAAACAAAGGAGGAAGGTTCCTACTCCGAAAGGCCCAAAGGGCTCAAACTCCCAAGACTTCAAGCTTCTAAACTCTCTGAAATGGAAGGTCAGTGATGCCTATTCTTCTCCAAAATGCTTCAGCTCAATAGGTAAAAGGTTGGATAGGCATTAATTCTCCTCCCTGGCTAGGGCAGAAATATATTAGGCTTAATTTGCAGTAAGGAATCTGATGTTACAATAGCTTCTCAACTGTAAGCAAAATTAAAGGCTGGGACAGGATACAAAATGGGTCTTCACTACTAAAGTGTTCAGGAATGGGTTAGAGAAATACCTGACAGACACAAACTGGATATAATGCATCCTGCCTTAAAGCAGAGAAGACTCAGGTGCAGCCTCATGTTTGTTTTGGCAGCGTTAAACCATGAAAAGACATGTCCCTCTCCCCAGGCTATGGCCTATCAGTCCTATGCCTGTACCAGAATAACTACCTGGAAAATCATGTGGCTAACAGCATCACTGAAATAAGCTCAATGCTGCACCTAGAACCAAACAAATGGCAAGCTACCACAGCCAGGAGCTGAGGCACAGGAGAGAGATGGCACACTTTCCCACCAAAGAAGTACCATCCAGTGAAAGGCACCCTTAGTGCCCTCAGCCCTGGTAGCCCATACCTCAGACTACAGCAGGTGAGAAATCCTCCAGTAGCTCAAAATAACACCCATCTTTTGAAAAAGGAGGAAGGGAGCATGACATTTACTATTCACAGCTCTTCAGGGATCAAAAAGTTAAGGAGATGTCTTTCTGCCTAGACAAGAAAGGGTGTCACACCTGTCTCATTACATGAATCACTATTTTCTAATAAAAAAAAAAAAACCTAACTGAATTCTCCCACCAGCTGTAGTACAGTCTCCTCAAATAGTTCCTCAGCATGGCTTCAAATTAAACTTTGCAAGAAAATTGCTTGATTGAACTCCCTCAATTTGTCATAAAAACTCAAGGGGACCTCCACCAATAATGAGACTTCCCAAATGAAAGCCTGAGACAGACTGGTAGGGACCTGCTTGAAGTGACATATAGCCTGTAATCTTCCAGGGACTTAGCCCTGGTATTGAGTAGAACAAAGTGTATGCTTCAGGAAACAGTATTAAATAAATGAGTTTCTGTCTTCTCAAACCCAGATAAAATGAAGACAAAGCTTTGCTTAACCAAAACGCCTGGACATGCCATTTAGTATGCTCCAGCTACAGTCCTTGGACAACAGTCCTTGGAAGAAGGTGGGAAATGTTCCTTAGGAGATAAGGAAGGAAGTCAGATGGAGACAGAAGTTGGTTTGTTATTAAAACAACAGTGGAGAAGCAAACAAGTAAACAATGAGGAGCCCCAACTTTCATGTAAAACAACAAACACCATCTCACACAGCCGTGGGACACGTCCGATAAGACAGACAGAAGGAAGGAAAAGACTCCCCTGACCACCATTGCACCAGGAGGAAGGGCACAGCTGAGTGGGGATTTCCACGTATGGACAAGGGGCAGATCAAAGTGGGTATAAATCAGAAGATTCTGCTACGTCCCTGAGCAGCAGGGAGCAGGTGTTTAGCAGGTAGCCTGTGGTAAACGGTGGCAGCTGCAGCTGGAGGCAAGGCTGCCTTTCCTTAGTCCAGGAGCTGTTCTGTCAATTTGGAGGCCATTCTCAAGAGCTTGCCCCACATGAACCTCCAAGTCAGTCCTGCCAGCCTTGCATCCTGATGTGTCTGTGACTTGATATAGTGGAAGAACTATGAAAAACTTCCTTTTTCTGGAGAAAATTATGTTCATTTCTCAGTAAGAAAGTGGAAGATTTAGGAAGTTTCCCTTTTCTGAAGAAACCAAGGTTAATTTCTAAATAAGCAAGCCAGTTGCATTCAAAAATACGTTACAACCTTCTGAGGGTACTTGCATGACTACAGACCTAATACTAAAGCTTTGTGCAAACATGATTTACACCATGCCAAAGAGAAGCCTAGTGTGAAAGAAGTGTTTGCCTTTAGACCTACTATTCCCACATTCCAGCCATAATTCAAGGGCTGGGAAGGGATCAGCCCCTTCCAAGGCCCACAAGTTCATCACTGCAGGCACAAACAAGCCCTTCACACCCACTTCGGCTGGTGTGTGCAGCCACACACTCTGGTAACTTAGAGGAAGCTATGTGTCTGCAGTTTCGGGGGGGGTCTACTAGATAAGCAATTCCCATGGGAGAGAGTTCTTAAGGAAGGCCTTCCTCAAGAGACAATGCCCCAACTCACACTGGATTAAAAGCAAAAATGCTACCGTCTGATCAAATTACTATAGTCCCTTCACCACATACCCCACTGACTGGAGTCACTCAGTGCCTAGAGGAGCCAACAGCGTATGATTCCGAGGGGCCAACCAATGTCCTGTCTGTCTGGGAACAGCACAAGTGAGGCATTTCCCAGGAGGAAGCTCTAACTAAAGCAGTCCAGGCAGCCCAAACCAAGGCAGAGGGAGATGCTAAGCACCAATGGCATGGCCCCACTTCTAGTCTAACTGGGTATGGTGATGTCCCAACTCCCTGACCGTTAAAGGCTGCTCTCTCCCCTGCAGTCTGTGACACATGCCTCACCAGAGACTGCTATTTTGAGACAGGAATTGGGCTGGGCAAGGCAGACATGAAGCCTGGCTGCCAGGACCACAAGATGTGTCCTCATCAGTATAGTCTAGACAGACACCCACAGCAAAACGGGAGCTGAGGATAGTGCCAAGAGGTCCAGCAGAAGCGATAAAGCATGGAACTGTGTGAAGAAGAGAGGGGACAAAAGCCACCTGACCCCCTATATTTGAGGCAGGGGGTAACTCCCCCGGGGAGTGCAGCTAGCACACCCAAAGATGATGGACATCACACTCACATCTCCACCTGCAAGGCAGCATCTGCTCCTTCGCCCATCTTTCACCACAGTTGGGCAGTGGGGATGCACTTCTTGCCCAAGACCAAGTCATCCCAGACACCTTTGCCCATTCTGGTACTCCCAGCACAGACAGCGTTACCTTAGGCTGCCTCTAGGACTGTATTGCATCATCTTCCCACCTTCCTCTCCCCTCCCAGGCAGCTGCCCTGTGCAATATTCCTGGCCATCACAAGCAGAAAGGGCAGCTAAAAACAGACTTGTATTTAGGAATAGCAGTGATGCCGATCTGGGTCTCTTTTGCAAACACTACAAGCAGTTTCCATGGCAGCCTCACCCATGTACTTGCCTGCTTGGAGGCTGCACAAATCGTCTGCTTTCATTTCGGCATTTGACTCAATCCTGCCCAGTTCTGCAGTTTGTCAGTCATGAACACCACTAGAGATAATAAAATCCCCTATTCTGAAAGGCAGGAGCACACAATCAATAATTTAAAAAGGCATATTAAATGGGATTATTGGTCTGACTGTGGGAAAAATGCTTCAGTCTCAGAAGTGTTTTGCAAATAATCCCACAGGCCATCACTGTAAAGACTTTGCAGTTCCTAAGTGCTGAAGGATTTACAACAAAATGCCTCTGAAAACGGCATGCATTTCAGGCATTTAAGTCTGAAGTAAGTACAGAGCATGGCAAATTATACAAGGGTAATATTTGACCAGTCTGATTGCAGGGCAACCAACGGGTCATACTTTTACACAGAGCTATCAGAGCCCAGGGTTGATAGAGCCTGGTCTAAATAAATCTTATCAGAAAGGAGGTACAACACTGATGTGGAACTACATTTCACAGTAAGATAGGTGTGGAGTGTGTTTGCTTTGGACGAATGCTCTTTTTTGCAAACACGAGCTCACCATTCATCTCTCTGCTGCTCCTTAATGGCTGCACTGCAGCAAGAAAGAGACAAAGTCAACACCCAGGCCAAGCTCTCAGATTTGAAACAGGACCAACAGAGCCTCCAGGCCCCCCACAATTTGCTGCGGTGTGCAGAGGCACTGTGAAGGTTGCAATGTCAGAAACACACAGGTAGGCTCAGCGTTAAGTCAGTGAAGCCAAGGAGGTTGTCATCTAAAAGCAGCTTCATCTTCATCTTACCTAAATGGTTCAGGACTGGATGACTGTTGATGGGGAATGTGTTAAAGGGATGTCCAAACACAGTCAGTTTCATATTTACCTCAGACTCTTTCTAATAGTATGACAAAAGGCTTCCCAGCCCTGTCTGGCATCAAATCAAGACTTGCAAAAGGTTGTTTTCAGTTGTTTCGGTTGTTGGGGTTTTTTTCCCCCTCAAAAAAGTAAAAGCAAAGACGACACCCACAACTAGGAGCAAGACTACAAGTTGCACGTTTCAGGTCCTGCTGACGGTGTCACACAGAGGGAACATGCATCCCTTCAACAAAGGGGCTCCAGGCTGGCAAGTCCAACGAAGGATTTGTACAGAAAGCTTTCAACTACCTCTAATGCTTGTTCTAGCTGGGAAAGCAGCAAGAGCAGGGTCAACACAGAAGTACCATTAGGTAAGAAATACAACAGGTTGCAGGCTTCATCAAACCTCAGCTGCAAGGCCACTACAAAATACAGCATGGACTCAGTCCCTTTTGCACACAAAGAGGGAGACCTCTATGACCTCATAGCCAGCCTTACAGTTTGGTTTGCTGTACATGCAAAAAAAAGTCTGCTCTCAACTTGCACATCTCCATGAAGGGAGCTTGTTCTGGTTTGCTTAGGAGAGCAAGAAGAGATCAACTCTCAAGAGCAAAAAATCTTGTCATTCAACACCATCACCCTAGTAATTGTCTAATTTGTAGGCTTAAATCTTAGATTTATCATTTTATTGAAATTGTCATCTGTACCCCTCTGCTCCTCAAATAGAAGCCTGTTCTGTCCCAAAATCTGCTCCTAGACCCCAATGACAGCAGTAAGTGAAGCCACCCAGGTCACACTTCTGTTAAGGGATGTTATACAGCTATCCTTAAAAATTATTGTGTCTCTATCAGCAAAAGTATTGTGTTTGGGGTAAGAATGCACTTAAATAAGCATCCAGTCTGACAACGCATGATTAAAAACTTTCTTGTATTTTTCCACATCATCATTTGGCATCAAAGGAAACCACTCCTCATTATATTTACAGGGCTGGTGGGTGCATGTAGAGAGACCTAAATATGACAGTCTCTGAGAGGTGTTGCATTATACATTTCAACATACCTCTCTTGAGCACATACAGTGCTTATCTAGAACAAGAAACTTTGAAGTATAATAAACTCTGCTGCTGCTAGGCTCCTTGAGTGACAGTAGGAAGAAAACAAGTTACTGGTTGTAAATATTCTCCTTAGTTACACTGCATTGGGACTGGGTGGGATGGGGGGCATTTAAAACAAAGTAATTTTAAAGCAAAATAACTATAGAACAAATGATAATTCTCCCCCAGGGGTTTAAACAGCAGCATGAAAAGCAAAGATATGCTGTTGTGCCGTTGACGGTGCTCTGCACTGCACTGTTCTGATCTCCAGGTATTTCCTCCAAAGGAAAAAGCAGGTTCAAAAGAACTCTAACATCTCTGATAGTTTAACTGGAGCAGACAAAGCCTAAGTGTGGTTTCATTGCTTACAGAAGCTTCCTTGAAGGACATCCTTGTGGTTTTCCACATGCCAACCAGGTTATGAAGGGTAGAATTCCTCTCAAGTAGCTTCAGCCAATCTCAAATCAGATGTTTGGGCTTCACGTATCATCTCACTCCTCTCCATAACAAAAAAAAGTAGAGCAGAGTACCTCCGAGCAGAAATGTATCCCTTCAGAAGAGAGATGGAAGGAATGACCCTCCAGAAACACCTGCCTTCACTACTGGTCAGGACTATAGCAGACATCTATGAAAACTCCACCAGGAACCTGGACTACTCCTCAGGACAAAAAATAGATTAAACCTAGAGCCAACAGAAGCAAAATCACCTTGACAATGTTTGATCTGTCTTCCTGTGGGCAGATGATAGAAAGACGTAAAAGTCTCTAAACAGTCTTTGGAGCTTTAGCAACTCAAGTCAACTTCCCTCACAATTCATTGCTGTAACTCAGGGAGCAAGCTTACACCTTCCTTCAGACAAAGCCACACAAATCTATACTGAAAGCTGATTTTAAAACTCAGAGGTTTGAAAATGTTTGGGTTTTTTTCATCTTTTCCATCAAACTTGGCAGTAATCTCTAAACACCCTGGCATAAGGGTAGATGAAATGGTAGAATAACATCCAGCTAGATGCCAAGTGCCTGTTTTGCAGAAACACTTCATCAGCCACACGTCAAGATTTCACTTTTTTTTTGGAATTTGAAGCTTAAGAACAATTGTTACTGAAACCATCTGAGGTACTACCAAGCTACTGAAGCCTCACAACGGCCATCTTCCATAAACACACCTTCCTGGTCCCTGAAGAACAAATACTCCTCCTAACACTTGTGTCTCTCAAAAATGAGAAGGTTTTCTGAACAAAGCTTTGGATTTCAGGACAACCTGAGCACTGACCTCAGTGCCTTCAGAGCAAAGCATAAATGTTTTGCTTCTGCTCTTCTCTAGCTGCGTAACTGCTATGCTTTTCATTCTATCGCTTGTGTTGGTACCTTTCCTGAACTGAAAAGATGCTAGAGGCCAAGTTCCCACTCTAATTTCATGTAAGTTCTGATTTTCAAAATCTCAAACAAACATGTGTTGTTCTTCTACTTCAAGATGTGGCATCTCCAACCTCATTCATCTCTCAGCTGCTGAATTCTGGGTGTTGCACTTTCTTCTTGTTCAGAGTGCCAGAACATTTAGCTCCTTTCTTCCAGCAGACTGCACAGCCAAAGAAGGTCCTCCCTAATGCTCCTGTGGTAAACATCAGTGGATATACAATGGTGTGGCACCTCTGAACTTCAAACCTGTATCAGCAAAGTTTGGGTAGTGATTGCAAGACAACCTGTTTTAATCACTTTCTATACAATATTCAACATGTTTCTTTGGTGCTTCTTTATTTTGCGGGTTGCTGAAACAGCAGTGGACAAGACAGGCATTATATGAGTGTTCTTTCTACAGTTAACAATTGCCTTATACACTCATTGCCAGTATCTCT
The DNA here is from genome assembly GCA_013399775.1 of Semnornis frantzii. NCBI lineage: Eukaryota > Metazoa > Chordata > Aves > Piciformes > Ramphastidae > Semnornis > Semnornis frantzii. Next base: position 30,566 of record VWYK01019677.1, on the reverse strand, counting down.
TAATGGCCATATCGTTCTTTTTGCAAATAACTTGCAAGAAAAACCCTTCTGCCGCTGCTGCTCTAGGTAAAGCAAAAAAGTGGATGGGTTGATTAGCAACTAGACTGGTGAGGGGGTTGGAGGGAAAGCCTTACAAGAAGAGGTTGAAGGAGCTGGGGTTGTTCAGCCTGGAGAAGAGGAGACTTAGAATCAACCTTATTATTCTCTACCACTGCCTGAAGGGAAGTTGTAGCCAGGTGGAGGGTCAGGCTCTTCTCCCAGGCAACTATTGACAGAACAAGAGGGCATGGTCTGAAGTTGTGCCAGGGGAGGTTTAGGTTGGATATTAGGAAGCACGTCCTCACAGAAGGGGCGATTAGGCACTGGAATGGACTGCTCAGGAAGGTGGTGGAGTCACCATCCCGATAGGTCTTTAAGAAAAGATTGGATGTGGCACTTGGTGGCATAGTTTAGCTGATGTTGTGGTGTTAGGTTATAGGTTGGACCTGATGATCCTGGAGGTCTTTTCCAGCCTCGGTGTTCTGTGATCTTGCTGTATTTTTCCTACGGCCTGCTCTCAGCTTTTGGAAGCTGTAAGCAAACAAACCAGTCTGATGCACAGATTGTCACTCCAAGGTAAGCCAAAGAATAAAAATCTTCACAACACATCTTACAGGTCACCCTGGGCTGTTAAATTTTTTGAAGGAACAAACAAATAGTGCAGCATGCAGCAGCATCCTTTCCTTGGGAGTCATCTCACAGGGGTCATCAAACAGCTGTCAGGCTGTGTGCAACACTGAGTGAAGTTTCATCAGCAATCTAAGGATGAAATACTACACTCTGGCTACCTGAGCTGACTAATCCCCTCTGGAATATTTTCTGAAGTTACACGTTTACTTTATAAGAGGGCCGCTTTAACAAAATAACCTAGCTCTACAAATGCAACGACACTGGTTTTCCAATAAGTTTAAGTATCTTTCACTCAGCAAAGACAAGCTTATCCTCAGCTTAAGGCAAATGTTCATCACCCAAAGCAGCAATTTCTTGCACAGTAAGACTATTTAGGTGAATCTGCTTTGGATGATCCCCAAAGGTCCCTTCCAATCCCTACCATTCTGTGATTCTGTGCAGCTCACTCAGTAAATAAGAGCGGTAATTAATTTCAAGTCTTCAAAAAGAGGACATCAAGTAAAATTCCTATCCTTGCAATGTAAAAATTAAAGGGGCAAATAAGATCTACGAGGAAAGATAGAAACAAATGACAAGGCTGTGGAGAATAATGAGGCAAGACTGAACAGTGTAATCTGTACAGCTCAGAAAAGAAGAAAAGACAGTTGAGGCATTTGCCTGGAAATTTAGTGAAAGGGAACTCAAAGAGTTATTCCTCACCTCAGGAAAAGGGATAAGGAAGAGATGTAAGAAAACATGAAGATGAATACTACCATTAAGTAAACAGTAATAAATTTTAGTATTTTAGTATATATAGCAACTGGATTTCTCACAAAAGGGGTCAAGAGATAGCATGGCAGGTACCGAGAAATGTTAGTTGAACAGGAAAATTTAATGGAGGATCCTGCTTAGCAAAGAAATTTTTTTTTTCTACAGCAGGTCCTGCAACTCCTGGACACACAAAAAAACTGTGCCTCTACAAAAATAAAGTTTTTCTGAACTGTTTTTAAGAAAAAAACAACAACCAAAAAAACCCACACTCAGAAACATACTTAAAATTAAAAAAAACCTCACACTATTTTCTTTTGCCAACTCTGAAAAAAGGCACTTGTGTATCAGATAACATTCACAGGATTTATGACACACCACTTTAGTGGTCTCCAGCAAAGTTAGGGACCCTGGCAAGAGCAGCAGCTGCTGATTGATCACCAAGGCAAGGTCGGTCAGGCCAGTGCTGCCAGGGCAAGCAGGGTCCCAACACTTCTACAAACTGCAGTGGAAAGGTGAAGGGGCTCCTGATCCTTGACACTCTAAACCACCCAAAAACCACAGGCAGTTATCAAGAATTCTGCATCTGGGGCATAGTCACAGGGTGGGTGTCAGCCTCTTTGTTTTCTTTTACCATCAACTATGCCCTCCCTCGTTTGTAGGTTTAAGTTAATATTGCAGCAACAGCACTGCGGAGGGAGTGCTCAAATGACAGAACCCACCCATACTGTGAACAGCTACAACTCTTCCTAAAATCACTGAGGAATCTGAGAACCTCACAAGTTCATCAAGACAGACATTTACAGTGCAAACCTTCACATGAGCTAATCCCCCAATGCCTCCTTTTATAGTCAGTGGAAACTAACTTTCAGGTCTCAACTCATCCGCTTCAGCGAATTGGGCTGAGATGAATCACACCCCAAGAACGTTCACCCCTCCCCTGGCTGACCGTTAACAGGAGTCAGAATTGACTATCTTGGACACAGACGACTCCATTTCACCAGATGAATGCTACCTTAAAAAACATTCAGCACATGACAGATTTGCAAGGATTTTGGCCCGAGGATAAAAAACGATAAGAATATAGCACAAAACAGAGAACGCCCTGGGATACTGTCAAACATAGTGACATACACTACAAAGATCCACCCCAGATTACTAACTCTGGGTCTATATAGACTGCAGTTGACCTCTACAACTCTGCCCAGGACTGCTGAACTAGTTCTCCACACTGCCCAGCCTCCTGGTTCTACTGCTCATTACCTCTATTTTCTACACATACTTGGTTAAGTCAGAGAGACTTACTAGCTTATTTAAGTTCAGAGGCAAGGGGCCTCTGTCACATCCCATCTGCCCCTTGGCACCACAGTGTCTCAGCCAATAAACCTTGCCAGGATCAAGCCAGCATTCACCAAGCACACTTGCAGGGAAAATAAAGAACTCTCTCTTCCTTCACCACCTCACTCCATGCATGCAGTCGATCTTTTGACATCATACATGTCAAAAGCTAAGAGAAGACAATTAAAGTCTCCACTTGTTTTCTACTCTCTGAAAGACGGGATACAACTGGAAATGACATTTCTGAGAAACCACCAAAGTCTCATTAACCTGTCACGGTGGACCAAGGTCAAGGAACCTGATCAAGGGTGAACAAAAGGTCAGTAACTGCAGTAAGATCCATGCCCTCCTTAACTCAAGCAATATTTCTCACTCACTTCTTTTGCATCTGATACTAAACAATTACCACTACAACTTCTCGCCCTCCCTCTTGCACAGCCCAGACCATGAATTGCACTCAGCATCAGGACAGGCACACACCGCTCCCAGTCATACAGCCTAAAGCAGAGATACAGAGCCCAGGCGGAATACTATATGGGGATGAGGGCTACCTGAAATCTAGCAGTAGACTACACAAGAAAAAAGATTTTTAAAATAAAGAAAGGGGAAGTAGCAAAGGTCTTGACGAAAACAAAACTCAGTGTTGGTTACTCCAATAACTCGTTAAAGAGTTACAGGTTCTCTCTTATCCAAGCTAACTTCTTCTGTATAGCGAATCCTTCTCTCTCCCCATGGAGTCAAGAGCATGTTTCATCTGTGTGATTACCCATGTCTCACTCATACTCACAACTGAACTGCTTGAGTAAGAAGCCTTGTGGGCCTCAGGTTTCCCACCCAAAACAAGTGCCTTCTTCTCACTGATAAGCACAAGCCTACAACCAGCAAGGCTCATACACATCCCAGCAAGCCAGCATAAATCAGGGACTAAACACCCAGTCATTTTCCTGCTCAGGAAATAGGTTTATTTTGAAGCCAGTCTGAATATCTAAAGCATACAAGCTGTGGAGCACAGTCAGTCCAGATCACTTAAAATACAAGACACTCGAAGTACTTCAAAGTAAAATCACTCTTGAGGGGTGTCAAGATCAATGAGTTTTCTCCTTTGTCAACACCTATGCAGTCTGCACAATCACAATACAGAAATCCTGTCTAAAAGGCATTCTGGCTGACTGCTGAAGGCAACAGGAGTCCACAAAGTACCTGATCAGAAAGGTAAGTTTCTGCCTTTTCTCTTTGTATGTTCACTGTATTTGCCTCTGACATGGAGACAGCGGCTCACAAGCATCACTGAGTCAACTGTCCCGCTATAGACAGTCCCACACAGCACCTGCACGTGTGACTATGTCTTCCCCTCTTGCCCCCATGGCTTATTGAAAGTCACAGAAGTAGACAGAGGAAGGCAGGACACCCACTGGTTGTCCTAATCTTGGACACCACCATAAGATTGTTGCTCAGGTGTAAAGTTAACAGTTGCAAGTGATCACACATGCAACACGCACGTTGCAAAACCACTTGGCTAAAAGGCAGATAACTCATCAAACCGCGGCACCATGATTACATCGGGTCTTCTGCAGCCTGTGACATCTTTAGTGCTGCAACTGCCTTTTTGTCCGGAGTCTGTACAGTACAGCCCCCTCCCTGCTCCAAAACAAAGGCTTCTAGCAGCCGACAACACAACTAAACTAGTGTTTCTGTACTAGTCTTCATGTCAAGGCTTAGGACTAGTTTCATAGTCCCAGTCTTCATGTCAAGCCTTAGATATAGCTATAAAATCCCTCTCGAGGTTTTTTAATCGGTTCCACCCCCTACCTTGTCTACTACATTCACATGAACATGAGTAAAAGAAGGAATCCAACCGTTTTTCAGGTCAGCCGCCTGTAAAACTCTGACAAACCCAATGGAAACAAGCCCCTGCCCTCCTAACAAGCACAGGCTGAGGAACTGCAAGCCGCCACAACTCAGAAGCGATAGCCACGTTTTCTGTTAATTCTCCGTCTCTTTCACAATCTTAAAGAAGCAGCAAGGCCAAGCACAGGAGTCATTCAAGAGCTATCCGGGACATGGGAAAAACAACAGAGAACCTAATGGTTTCTCCTCGAAAAGTGCGCCTTCAGATCACAGAATTAACCAGGTTGGCAAAGACCTCTAAGGATCATGGAGTCCAACCTATCGCCTAACCCTTCTAATTAACTAAACCATGGCACTAAGGGGCTCATCCAGCCTCCTTTTAAACACCTTCGGGGATAATGATTCCACCACCTTCCCGGGCAGCCCATTCCAATGGGCAATCACTCTTTCCGTGAAGAATTTCTTCCTAATGTCCAGCCTAAACCTGCCCTGGCGCAGGTCCTGGCAAACTATGCCAATTCTGCCCTGGCTTGCGGCTTGCTCTGAAAGAGAGAAAGCGTGGCTGGAGGCGGCCTCCGCTGGCGCAGGGGCACACGCTCCGGGATCACAGTAGATCACATCCCCGCGCTGAGCGATTTGGAGGATTCCATCCTTAGCAGAGGGGCTGGGACACCGTTCCGCTAGCAGGGAGATGAGGGACGGTTCCCAGAGGCAGAGACTTACCAGTAACCGCGGCCCTAAGGAAGCCACGGGGAGAAAATAAAGAGGCGGCTGTTTTGGCGGGAGGGCAGACGGCGCGGCCGCGCAAGCCCTTCGCATCATATAAAACGCAAAATGGACGCCTCGCGCGTGGCCGGGGCCGCCGGGGCCGCCGCTGCCGCCACTGCCGCCACCCGCGGCCTCAGCCTGCTCCGCCCGCCGTAGGGCAGCTTCGCGCCCCGTACTCACTCACCCGAGAAGATGGGCAGCCCGGCTCCGGCGGAAGGCAAGGCAGCACGGCGAACGAGAGCGGCGAGCGAGAGCAGCTCCCGCTTCCGCCGCTTCAATGAATGAAGAGGAGTGATGGGGGGAGGTCCCCGTGGTCCTTCCGGCGGTGCGACGTTGGGATCGGAGAGGCCGAGCCCGGAAAGGCTGGCAGCCCCCCGGTGGGAGAATGGGTATCACCAAACGCGGTGTGGGAGAGAGAGAGCTCGAGAATACCCAGTTTCAAGGAGAACCACGTGCATGCGGTGTAGCCAAGGGACACCTTCGCGGAGCAAGAAGGAGCTTGTTCCTCAAAGGCAGGTTATAGACAAACAGTTCAATTTGGACTGAAAACGTTTTCTCCTCC
>VWYK01019677.1:1662-17661 GCA_013399775.1 Semnornis frantzii | reverse complement strand
AACACAACACCGAAATAAACAAACAAAAAGAACCAAACCAAAGCCAAACCAAACCTAAGATATTTTTATCCCATTTTAACCCATTCCATTTAAATGCTATCAACACTGATCCAAAATTACTTACTGTAAATTAATTCTTCCATAATCTGTTCACTACCAAAATTACATCTAAAATACATCCCCTTTTGCTTGTGGGGATAAACAAGTATAACATCACATCCCTCTATTCTTGAGTTTGCAGCTGGAACATTAAAGTCTTGCAAATTGACAATTCACAAAATATTTAATTATTTTATATCAAAGATACATTAAAAGTCTAGGATTTTATAAAACAGGTCTCTAACACCATCCTGGTTTTCCCTTTCACCATCCTTTCCCAAAGAATTTTAACTCAACTCATCCTGTTTTCTTCTTGCTTTATTTAAGTTTTCTTTGTTATCTGTCACTGTACCATCATTCAGCAATGATCAAGAAGACAACTCTAACATAAGAATCATTAGGAATGGAGATATGCCCACATCTCAAAAAGAAGATGCCAGTACTTGAAATGCTCAGAGAAGGGTAGGATGAACATTAAAGATATAGAATGATTTACATGTAAGGAGCAGCTGAGTAGGCTTGCGTTTTTCCGCTTCAGAAATAGAGATGACTGACAGAAGATAGGCTAACAGAGCTGTGATGGGATGAGAAAGTTTGATTCCATGAGTCAATAGAGAAGGTGTTCAATTCACTTCCAGAACGAGAACCAGGAGCTGTCAAATGCAAACAATGCTCAAGATGCAAAACACATATGGGGGCACGGGACAAGTGCTTTGCAGAGTCACTCTTCAGAGCTACAGATAAACTACAGGAGGCTTGGGAAATACCCTAAGCTGAAAGGAGATGGAGATTACGAGAGCACTTCCAGGGGAGTGCAGTGGATATTTATATATATATTTGCACTGCCCTTACTTTCCACTGTGCACATCCTTGTAGCTGCTGCTGGAAGCAGGTACTTGGGAAGACAAATCCTCAGTCTGAGCCAGCACAGTTATAATGGAACGGAATAGAATGGAATGAAACAGAATACTTTCATTTGGAAGGGACCTGCAAGGATCATCTAGTACAACTCCACGACCACTTCAGGGCTGATCAAAAGTTAGTGCATGTTATTAAGGGCATTGCCCAAATCCCTCTTAAGTGCTGACAGGTTTGGAGCATTGGCCATGTCTCCAGGAAACCTGTTCCAATGTTTGACCATCCTCTTGGTAAAACAGTGCTTCGTAATGTCCAGCCTAAACCTCTCTTGGCACAGCTCTGAACCATGACCTATCACTGGATACCAAGGGGAAGAGATCAGCCACTCCCTCTCCCAAACTGTAGAAAGTAAAACGAGGCATCAGCCTCCTTTTCTCCTAACTAGAAAAATCCGGAGTCCTCAGACACTCCTCATAAGCCATTCCTTCCAACCCTTTCACCAATTTTGTTGCCCTCCTCTGGATGCATTTGAGTGTGTGACCCAGAATGGCAGTACTCAATGTGAGACCACACCAGCCCTGAACACAGTGGGATAATCACTTCTTTTGGTTATGTTGTGTTTGGTGTGCCCCAGGATGTGATTTTCCCTCTTGGCTGCCAAGGCACACTGCTGACTTGTATTAAGCCTGCTGCCAACCAGCACTCCCAGATCCCTTTTTTTTGCAGGGCTGCTCTCCAGTCACTCCTCTCCCACTTCATACTTGTGCCTTACATTACTCCATCCCAGATGCAAAATCCAGTACTTGGACTTATTAAATTTCATTCCATTAATCACTGCCAATGCTCCAATCTATCTAGATCATCCCACTGCAAGGCATCTTGTCCTTTCACACTCAACAGCACTTCCCAGTATAGTATCAACAGCAAACTTGGTAATTGTGCATTTAGCTTCTGTGTCCAGGTCATTGATTAATACATTGGAACAGAAATGACCCTAGAACTGAACCCTGAGGAAGACCACGGGTGACCAGTCACCAGCCAGATGCAGCCTCATCCATTGCAACTCTCTGAGATACACATTTTGTCCTGTTCTTCACCCAGTGCACCATGATGTTTTTAGGTGGCATATTCCTTCATAGTCAAATCTGTTTTCTATGGTCCTGTTATCTTGCTCATACAAATCCTTGCACCCTCTTCTGCAGCCTCCTTTTTTTTTTTTTTTCCAGATGAATCCTTGCAGTGATACATGGATTTCATTCTGTCCTTCTGCCTGAATTAGATGCAGTCTCTCTTTTAGCAGGACCACACTTGTGATGGTAGTGTTCCACATGCATGGAAAGAATTAGTGTCCCTGCTCAATTTCACAGAATCATAGAATCAGTCAGCGTTGGATGGGAACACAAGGATCATCCAGTTCCAACCCCCTTGCCATGGACAGGGACACTTCACACTAGATCAGGCTGTCTAGAGCCTCATCCAGCCTGGCCTTAAACACCTCCAGGGATGGGGCTTCCACCACCTCCCTGGACAAGCCCTTCCAGGGTCTCACCACCCTCATGGTGAAGAACTTCTTCCTAACATCCAGTCTGGATCTGCCCACTTCTAGCTTTGTTCCATCCCTCTAGTTCTATCACTATCTGACATCCTAAAAAGTCCTTCCCCACCTTTTTTGTAGGCCCCCTTGAGATACTGAAAGGTCACACTAAGGTCACCTGAGAGTCTTCTCCTCTCCAGACTGAACAGCCCCAACTCTCTCAGTCTCTACTCACAGGAGAGGAGTTCCAGCCCTCTGATCATCCTCATGGCCCTTCTCTGAACACCTTCCAGCATGTCCATATCTCTCTGGTAATAGGGGCTCCAGAAGTGGACACAGTATTCCAAATGGGATCTCACCAGTGTGGAGTAGAGGGGTGGGATTACTTCCCTCGACCTGCTGGCCACTTTTCTCTAGACGCAGCCCAGGATCTGGTTGGCTTTTTGGGCTCCAAGAGCACACTACCATATTGAGCATCTCGTCCACCAGCACCCCGAAGTCCCTCCTCTCAGGGCTGCTCTCAAGTCACTGCCCAGACGATATTGGTGCTTAGGATTGCCTCAACTCAGGTGCAGGACCTTGCATCACAGCTGGCAGCCCAGGCAGCCTGCGACAAGACATTCTTACTGTCCCTTTGCAACTGGTCTGTATGATAGTTTCTGGGTATATGACTGAGGTCTGTGGAAAAAAGCCAGGCTACTGTGCGAGCAAGGAGACTGTGTCTGCAATAACCATCGCTGTGCTTAAGTACTATGCAAATTATTAGATACTCGATGGCCGTGGCAGGACCATGAGCGATCAAGGACATGTTTCCCCATGAACTCCCTGGTGTTTGTGAGACTGGAGCCGGCGGGACCTACCAACAGGGGCAGCTTGGCCGCAGGCTCCCTTCCGCCTGCACCGCCGGGCCGCCTCCTACCGCCACNTGGGGCCCGGCCGGAGGTGCGGCCTGACGCTGCGCACGATGGGCGGGGCAAACTTGCTGGCCAGGGTCGACGCTGAGACCCCCGGCAGCGCCCACCCTGCCGCCGGGAAAGGTGACTGCTCCGTGGCACTCGGGACTCGACATCCTCAGACAGCCCCCCAGGCCAGACCTCTGATGTGCACTCCTGAGATCTGCAAGGCTTATAGAAGGCTCCTGTAACAGGAGAACCTGGAGTCGTAAAGTAGGACAACCTCTTGGTTCCCTAGCTTGACCTTCTGTCCGCGAGCCTTCCCAAGGAGGAAGCAGCCCACTAAGACATTTGAGGACCTAATCTCATGACTTCAGTGGAATAAATGTCCCTGTAGTTACTAATTATTTTTTCCCAGTCTCCAGCCAAGGTGGAATTTTCTCACTGGGCTGATGGAGAAACTGCAACAAACCCCCTACAAACTCCCCTTTATTGATATAAAGCAAAGATAAAACACCAACACACACACACACACACACACACAGAGCTGCTGAGTACTTGCATCCTCTAGAGGTGCTGGTTGTACTTCTCAACCAGAAGTTATGTCATACCCCTGACGCAAAGAAGTAAATGTAAAGGGAAAACCATTCCTGCCCAAAGTCTGAACTGGATGTTTGGTTGGCTTAAAGAAGATGCAAACAATTTGAAAGGTGCCAGTAGAGCTGATGCAGCTCCCAACTCTTGTCCAGGTCAGATCCTGAGCAGGGAGACTGATGCATTCTTGTAATACATGTACTGTGGAGAACACAGTGGGGGACCTGCTGAAATCAAAACTTGTCCAAGGCTGGGTCTTGGTGTCATGAGAGCAGCCTCCCTGGTTCTGGCCTTGAAGAATGCTTCTGAGGGAGGTGCATCATCCTCCATATTCAGAGGTCCCCAAATACAGCAGTTGTCTGCAAAAGAAGCCATTACTGCAGCTTTTACTTGGTCATGCTGAATTATACCAGAGTACACATGGACCTTGGAATTTGAGATATGTCTGTCCTCTCCCTCACAAAAATTGCACACCATGTAGAAATATCCTTTCGCTCTTTGTCTTGCTCCATGAGGAGTGGGGTTAGTGCCCTCCATAGCTTGGATTCTTGCTCCTTGCAGCTGTACCTCACCTATGTAAGCCATATTCGGCTTACCAATTTGCAGTCTTTTCTCAGTTCCCAAACCTTTGTTCCTCTGAGCGAACTGCTGCTCTTTGTTTGTCTGCATTCCCCTGTCTAGATCCCACTGTCCTTCAGAAAATCATTTCCGTTTCCTGAAAAAGTAGATCCTTCCAGGTCCAGAATCTGGCCTTGCTCTTGCAAAAGGCTTACAACATCTCCCTTACCCTAAGAAGTGTCAGATTATCTCCTTTGTCACCTCCGACAAACCTTCCTCCCATGATCTCCAATCTCATTGCTTTTCTTGTTGCTTCATCCATCTTTCTATCATCAACTTTAGCACACCAGGGCATTCCCATGATTAAAACTCCTCCCTCAAAGAGCTTCGTATAGCCAGTAGCTTTCCTTATGTCTACAAATCTGGCATGCCTTGACCCAGGCGCCTTCTGAAAACGCAACATGGATTTATGTACACATAGTGATTTATTTTTTATACTTTCTTAGTGTCACCCATTCCTCTGCAGTGTTAGGAGACTTTGGATATACTTAGCCGTTTACTTCCCACTTCTAAGTGACTTTATTTGAATGCACAAGTCTTGGATGCAGTCCTCTGAGACATCATGGTGGTCGGTTATTGTTCATTGTTTTTTTCCAGAGATACTATGTGCCACCTTTGTTGTAGTGCCATCTAGAAATTTTGCAATGTTCCCCTCACCTTGTTAGTGTTTAATACCTTTCTCCAGAGCGCAATACCTAGTCAGCATTTGTCCTTATGACAGGAGAGTCTGCTCTGATCTTTGCTTTGTCATCTTGGACCCTCACTATCTTTGAAATGCTGCAGTGTGGTGTTCACTGTCTCCAACATCCCCCACTGTGTCCTACAAAGTTAAATTTGGTTAGAAAATACCTAATTAATCTTATGCAATGTTTTTACCCCAAACAAGTGTGTTTCTCCTGCTCTTTGTAAGTCAAATAAGTGTAAAAATATGTCACTGGGAAAGCCCATGCCCTGTGGGGGCCCACACCTGCCTGTGGCCTTGGCCTTGAGCTGGGTTCACTGTGCCCACCAAGACCGCCACTGTCCCTCTTCAAATGCTGCCTCTGTGGAGAGACACTTTCCTGCCCTGTAGCACAGTGACTGCAGAAGCTCAGTACAGAGCTCAGAGAAATGCACTTTGGTGACCATGCATAGCATGGATGGGAATAGCACCATACACTGATCCTTCCCCACACTCACTCGGTGTGGGGTGGCAGAGAATTGCTCATAGAAGTTACAAGTGGGTCACAGTGCCTGGGAAGGGGACAGACATCCACTGTGAGACTCTTTTCTGAGAGGCAATGAATTGATTCCTACTGATTTCAGTTTTATCAGAAATGGTAGCAATTTTCTTCTAAAACAGAGAGAAGAGTTTTGTTCTTGGTCTGTCCCTGAGGAAGGGGATGTGCTGCTCTGACAGAGGGAGCATGGTGGGTAGGAGAGCCTCCAGGAGAGCCATCTGGGAGGCCAGCATCCACTCTGGGTCTGGAATGCCACATCATGAAACCCAGGACAAGTCTGCAGGACAAGTCTGCAGCATTATAGGAACGTTAATAATCACAGAGAGCTGCCTTTTGCCCTTCAAGGGAGAGAGCCTGGCCAGGAGCACTGAAGCTGTTAATTGAGTCACAGAGCAGTCATTTGTACATTTAAATGGTAGAAAGCTAAATATGTTCTGCAGTCAGCCCTAGCAAAGGGCAGGAACGGGGACACGCTCTTTTCAAAGCCTGACATCCAGCCGCCCTGGGCTGCCTGACACATCTCTGCTAGCACAGCTCTTTCTGCCCAGCTCTTGCCACGCTCCCTTAAAGAGACAACTCCTCATGCCTAGCTTTTCCGCCAAGCCAAATATAGTAGCAAATAACAATTGAGATGGTTATAACACGGAGCATCCAGCATAAATAAACCTCACAGAATTAGAATGTCTTCTTAAATTCTGAGGTGTATGTGTTAGCACTTTTGCTGGAATGTCTGCACCTTGGACAAACCTATCCTCTGGCTCTGCCTACAGCTACCTCAGCCAACCTGATGTTACCCTTACAGCAGGACTTACAGAATCATAGAATCAACCAGGTTGGAAGAGACCTCCAAGATCATCCAGTCCAACCTATCACCCAGCCCTATCCAGTTAACTAGACCATGGCACTAATTGCTGTAGCATCATTTTTCGAAGAAAATAGACATTATGAACAAGAGCAAGAGTTTCAGGCCTGCGTGGGGTCTCTCTTCCAAATGACCTTGAACGAGTACAAAAAAGGAAGGGGATAAGCAAAATAATCATGAAACAACAATTTTCTCAGCAACTTTTCTGCCAAGAATTGCAGAACTGCAATACTCATGCTAACACTCAGAGAACCAATCGGCTAATGTAGCTGAGCATGTGGACAATAGCTTTTAACCAATAGAGGATTGTTTTTAGGTGCATGCTTTATGCTTAAGGCTATATAACCAGATATGTAACCAGCAATAAAGGTCTCTAGCTTCATTTACATTGAGCTGTGTGGAGTCTGTGTATCTCCTCCCACAAAGTGCCTTGTCCAGTCTTTTCTTGAACACCTCCAGGGATGGCAACTCCACCACCTTGCTGGGCAGCCCATTCCAATGCCAATCACTCTCCCTGTGAAGAACTTCCTCCTAATATCCAGCCTAGACCTCCCCTGGCACAACTTGAGACTGTGTCCCCTCATTCTGTTGCTGGTTGCCTGGGAGAAGAGACAAACCCCCACCTGGCTATGACCTCCTTTCAGGTAGTTGTAGACAGTAATGAGGTCACCCCTGAGCCTTCTCTTCTCCAGGCTGAACAACCCCAGCTCCCTCAGCCTTTCCTCACAGGGCTGTGCTCCAGGCCCCTCACTAGCTTCACTGGACACATTCAAGTACTTCAACATCTCTCTTGAAACGAGGAGTCCAGAACTGGACACAGTACTCAAGGTGTGGCCTGACCAGTGCTGAGTACAGGGGAAGAATAACCTCTCTCATCCTACTGGCTACACTGTTCCTGATACAGGCCAGGATGCCTTTGGCTCTCCTGGCCACCTGGACAGACTGCTGGCTCATGTTCAGCTATCTACCAGTACCCTCAGCTCCCTTTCTGCCTAGCTGCTCTCCAGACACTCTGTCCCCAGCCTGTAGCACTGCTTGGGGTTGTTGTGGCCAAAGTGTAGCACCTTGCACTTAGCCTTGTTAAATCTCATCCTATTGGCCTCTGCCCACCCATCCAGCCTGTCAAGGTCCCTCTGCAGGGCCCTCCTACCTTCCAACAGATCAACACCTGCTCCTAACTTGGTGTCATCTGCAAACTTAGTGATGATGGACTCAATCCCCTGGTTCAGATCATCAATAAAGATATTGAACAGGATCAAGTGATTACTTCAGTTTCTCCACCTGAATACGATTTGCATCCCAAATTTTCAGTCTCTCCATTGTGCAGCTGACAGACATTGCTTGAGGAACAAGACACACATTTTTCCATATTTTTTTCTATCTGTTAGGAGAAGCATATTGTAGCTGTCTTCCATTACCATTTCTTTGCTTTAGCTGGTGTCAGAGCAGCTTGGTGAGTTGGCATGATCTCTTCTACTGTGTTTTCCCATCTCTTAGAATAGTAAAAACTACAGACTGAAAGGGCTTTGTGTCAGGTTCTTAGCCGAAAAGCGGCATCAGCTTTACCAGGACTACACCAGATACCTGTTTAATTGATGCACTCTTTAAAAGACCTGTGAGTGGAATATCCATCTCTTCCCATATAAGGGAAATAAATGATGGTTTCTTGGCCTGATGAAACATCTGGGCTGCTGAATGCAAATTCAGGTGGTTGGAGAAAATAATATCTCCAAAACGGAGTGCTGAATGTAAACAAATGTGCTGGTTTTTTAATGGTCCTGCCAGAGACCTGTTAATGCTGGAGGGGCAAGTATAGAAAAATACCTGGCATCAAATATGCCCTTAAGAAAACATCTTCTTTGCATGTAGTGAAATCTCTCCCTTCCAACACATTTACAGGAATCCTTTGAAATCTCTCCATCAGCAGAGGGTTTTGTATGTTCCTCAGTTCTGATCTGTCATTTCTTTCAGTCTCCTCTCCCATCAGTGCCCATCCTTTCTGTTGAAATCCATACATAAGATTTCCCAAATAATAAAGCACGTGAATATTCCTGAACTGAACAAGTTTACTTTCACTTTGGTTCTCATTTGAGCTTGGATTTCACTGCTTTCCTTGGTGAATATTACTTCATGTACGTCTCTAGTGTTTACTGCATATCTTGTATTATCTATGGTGGCTCTTCTAGTGTTAATAAAGAGGTTTTAGTCACCGTGCTGGTTCAGGAATCTATATCCAATTTAAAATAAACAAATACCCAGTTTGGTTTCGGGTTGATCACTCATTTATGCTCTAGAGCTGTTGGTAACCTCTGTTGATGTTGCAAAGTGATGGAGCCATTGCGGATTTTGCACCTCCTTCTAAATGACAAGCACCCTCTCTGTTCGTGGTGTCTGCCACAGAGGCCACAGCTCCATGTGCTGTGTCTTTCCCTTGCATGACTTCCTCCTTAAATGGTTTCCCTTTCACTGGGAGTCTTCTCCGTTTTATTTCACACGTGGTACCACGTGGTGCCCAGCAGTCACACAGAGTTAAGGCATCTGGCAGAGGCTGCTCCCTTCAGCTTTTTAGCGCTGTGTAGCAGGAGCCTCTGCACAGCACCACAGTGTGCCCTAAGCAGTTCTGGCAAGAGCCTCTAAAGCACTGTTACTGCTGAGGAATGCCTCATCCAAAGTCTCCTTTTATTATTGTTCTCTATGTGTTCCTGGGATTCCTTCCCCCTTTGCACTACTGCCATTTTTGCACCCTTCTGCCAGAGGGTGCTGGAGTGCAAGCTTTGATTTATTGGCTAGTGAAGAGGAGAGGTTCCTAGGATTTTTTTTTTCCAAAAAGTGCTGCACTTCCACAGGCTGGTTTGCTAAAAGCTGGCTAGAAGCACATTACAGAGACTAGACCAGATGGGCAGCTTTTATTTAAACAAGAAAACAGTATATAGTGACAGTGGGGGAACAAACTTGGGAAGGAAGCAAGAGAGTTCTCTGAACGGTCTCTGCAGGAACCCACTCTAACAATGCCTTCAAGGTCTGGGGACTCCTGCTGCCAGATGCTGGCTCCAAAGCAGTTAATTTCAAGGGTGAGGATGATTAGATCGAATGGAAAATAAGGTTCAAGCAATTTAGGCAAGGGTCAGGCTGACAAACAGCTCATGCAACAGCTCTCTTCTGTATTTGGTGGGCCGAGGGCTGACAATATGTTTTGCTTCAGCCTGATGACTTTTAAAAAAGCAAAATCCTAGAATGCTGATGCTGGCAACTTGAATTAATATTTCATGAGAGATGGGATTTTTTTTCAGTCATTGCAAGGCTGATTCTACTGAAGAAGCTTTCACAGCCCTGCACATCCCAGCACAATGTAGAGAATTCACCAGCAAGTTTCATGATTAAATGTTACAGGAATTTTCTTTTTTCCTGAGAGGGAGATTGACACTGATTTGATGCCAGGGAAAGCAATTACAGCAGATACACAAGCCAAGAGCACCAAGAAACAGCAGGAGGCATTGCAGGGCCCAGCTAATTCCCTAGGCAACATCAACCATGTTATTACTTGACGCCCAGTTAAGGAAATGTCAGCATCAACCTGCATCTGCAGCAGCTCTTCCAAACAAGCTAAAAGCAGACATCACTGTACTTACTGTTTGCAATAAGGCAAAACCAAACAGCTTTTGGAGGTGTCTGATGCAGTGCCTTATACCAGTGGCTCAGGTGATAAAGAATACAAGGGCCACATCTGTCTCTTCTGAGGAGATACATCACTGATTTCATACTGAGACAGGACAGTCTGTTCCAAGACTGGGACAGAGACAGATACTCCTGAGAAGATGTACAAATCTCTTCTGGCTCAGCAGAAGTCCTGCCCTGTTGGCAATTATATGTACCAAAGAGGTCCCTGAAGCCAGGACACCAGCGTGGTTCAAAATGATGTCCATACAGGAAGCCATCTATTGAGTTAAAACCTTTTAAATCCCTCCATTGAGCTGTAATTTAAGTGAAGAAGCAGGCATAACAGAGGCTGAAAAGCTAAAGGCAAGCCATGGTTGGCCAACAGACCCCACATAACTGCAGTTCTTGCAGAAGAGCTGTCTTACAGCTCAGCACTATTCAGAGCTGTAATGTGATGTTTTGTTGTCATAAGATTTTAAACCAGCTATGCCAACACAAACAGCTATGCCTGGCAGGCTTGGTGACACCCACATTCCTTCTCTACTCCTTCCCCCACTTCCCACCGAGGAGATTTGGTAACAATTAGGAAAATTATCCTCTTTCTTGGTAGGTTATTTACTACTGATGCCTATCTGTCATCTCTCAAGATGAGTCCTGCACAACAAAGCTCAGAAAAGGAGACGGGTCCATGGCATGGTCCCAGCTGATGAACTGGTTGTGTGCCTCCAGGCCGTTTGCTGCCCTCATCCTCCTGGCAGAACCCTCTGGGTATGTATGATAACTTAAAGATCAGGAAGAGCTGGAACACAGCCTCTAGCTCAGACTAGCAGCAGGGCATGCACTTGGGCTGGTAAACTCAGTGCAAGCAGGATGCTAAACTAACTAACTTTTTGTGGGTGTCACTGATGCCTGGGCTGCAAACGCTAAGCTGTAAGCATTCAAAGGCATGGAATTAGGTACTTACTCTTTGAGCTTCTTTTGCTTACAAGATATTTGGAAAAACAATTAACCACTCATTGCAATCTTCATCAAGTGTGGCTTCCACTGCTCCTAGTACCTGGCTTCATTTTCCTAGATGCTTTGTGATCATCTGGGCAAAATGCTGTGACTGTTTCAAGAAACTGGAGCTGGACTGTACTGGTTTGAGCTAATTGGAATATTTTAATAGAGAAAATTATACTATAGGCTGTGAAAGGAAACAATGGTGATGTCTACTTCACTCATAGGCTTGCTGAGATGTTTAGAAATAAGAACCCAAAACAAAAAGATAAGACAGTGTCTCGAGCTGGCAGTGGGTGTCATAGGACACAGCGTCTTGGGCTCTCTAGCAGCTCTGGCTTCTCCTCTCTGCTGAATAACTTCACTAACCACTTTTCTTCTAATCCCCCTCTCTGGCTGATCCTCCAAAATTCTCCTTGCGTGTAAGGTAAACCTTGGGGTAAGGTGTAGGGGTGGGAAGAAGGTGTAAGGGTGGTTGGGAGTCCCTCCTGGGGTCTCTGATTTCTGGGAGGGGTGTTGTGTTTCTGTATTACCTTTACCTTGTATAGTTCTGTAAATATTCCTGTGTGTAGTGTATATATCTGCTTGTATATTGTGCTGAGTTGTAAATATAGCTTCATTCCTTAACTTCCAGCCTGCTGAGTTCTAGTCTGGGTCATGTTACAAGTGTGGGGGGGCGGGGAACTCCCAAACCGTCACATGGACTCATCCGAACATGAACACATGTGGATTCACGAGAGAAAGCACTGACTTCCACCTCCAGTGCTCCACTGGCAAGAGACAGCTGGAGCCATCTGCAGGGTAGGTGGATCTGTCAGCACCATGGAGCTGAGCTCTTATCTGACCAACTTATTGGAAAAGTGAAGTATCCCAAAATGGTTGGTACCTTGCAGTCTTTGTATTGCTGTGATTCAACTAAAGTGCAGAAATGGAAGCAAGGGTGGGCAGAGAAGGAATTATGTTACAGGACAATCATTAGCTCTACTTAAGACTCACCTGTTTTCTTCCAGCAAAAATGTGCTGTTGTCATGACATTGAAGGGGAGGCATTTCTCTGAGAAAGAAGGACATGGTGAGATTGAGGCATATGCCTCAGGAATGCTGTCCCACTGAGACAAAATATGTTTGCTGATAAGAAAAACAATTCTGGCATTTGACTGGATGTTTTAACTGCTTTGGAGATTTCACCACAGGATTTTATGTAGCACTCACAGCTGACCAAAAGCAGTTCTTCCTGTCAGATATCCCAATCACGTTGGGAATGCAGTGGATCCAGATGTGTATGACAAGGCAGTAGCTTGTGGTCCTGGCAGCCTAGGGTAAGACTCTTGTCACAGTAGATGCCCTCTCAAGAAGTCCATTCCCAGAAGCCAGAGGCTGACATCTGATTGTAGAATTGGCTGCAGGCTAGTTATGACTGCATTTCCAGCCACAAGTCAAATGTTGCCTGAAAGCTGCTTGGCAAAGCAAGTGGATGAAACATGAGCAAAGGAGCTCATGCCCTTCAGGACACTGAATGAGTCTCAGAAGACAAAAGAGCACTACTCCTGGAAAGACGATTGAGATGTACTTCTTGCTTGTCCAAGGACCGTGCAGGCTGAAACATTCCCATGGGTCTGTAGGGTCAGACCTCTTCTCTGAGCTGTGTTCAGATTTGTGTGTCAGGTGTCTGGAAACAACAGAGAATTCCAAACAATTTAGGCAATCAGCCCTCTTCAAACCTCCTTGTCAGTGAAGAGGAATTGACCTGTTTCATCTGACCAGCTAGTGATGTTTCATGTTTGACTGGTATCACACTGTTCTGAGTCAGCCACATGTGGTGGGGTTTTTTCCTAATACTGCTTTTAATAATATAAAGTCATCTTTGCAAGACACAGCACTCCAAAGCTGACTTTTCACAAAGGCTACAGTTTTAGCCACATCACTTGGAAACGTTCCTATTCACAGAACATGTTAATGTAATAGTAGTAGTAATGTAATGAGACAGTAATGAAAGCTATGAGTGTCTGTATAGTGGGAGTTGATAATACATACAAGACATTATTGACTTATCATGTCCTACTGTGACAAAGCAGGCTATCCTCTCTTACCATTACATTTATTCCAATTTATCACAAATTTGTAAGATATTTGTGCATACATACATACATACATACATATTATATTTTTTTTTTCTTTTTTCATCAGGAGTAAGAAAGTAACAACAAAACAAAACAGTGATGTATACTTCGTACACCACAGGCCTCATGAATGCCAAATAGGCCAATTTAGTCTTTTCTGCTAATATGTACACTCAGGAACGAGTCAAAGAAAATGTCAAGATTCTACATCTCATTTTCTACCTGAAAACAATATACTCCTCTGCTTGCCACACCTTGTTTTGCCTTGCTTTACCTTGCTTTGTTTCCTCCTGGCTATCTTCTCTGGATTTTGAAAAGCAGGACAAAACCAGATCCTGATCCATCTGCTCTCCTCCCCCATGACCATAAGTAGGGAACACAGTGGTTTGCAGCAGTTCTTTTTTCTCAGTGTTCATCACAGACTCATACCTCTGCATTTGTGGCTATTCAGAATAGGGGAAATCCTTGGGTAATCCCCTGCCTTGTAATGGCAGCAGTGGGAAAGCATCCAACACAGATACATCCACCCCCGCCCCTGCCCCCAGCCTTCTCTATGAGAAGCAGAAGCACCAGTATAGCTCCAGAGCCTTCCCATCTACTGGTAGTCCTTGAAAAGCAAATGTTCTCTTTCCTTGGGTATCCACTTGTTAGAGTTTGCTTGGGGGTATTTCCCCTTAGGGGACCACCAAAATGTGACCTCCAGGCAGTCGCTTTTTGCGGTTTCCTACAGAATGAAGGGAAGCATCTGTCTGTCCTGTGTCCAAAACAGGGCCAGAGCAAGGCTGATAAGCAGAAAATAAAATTGGAGTCCTATGTATTTCTTCTTTATCTTACCAGTCTCTCCTTTGGCACTGATGTCTCAGGGCTCAAAGTTAAAACCCGCAGCCTATGGAAGAAAGCATTTTCCAGGACTCTCCCAACAGACCACAACGGGTTCAGCAAATAGAATAATATGGTTTATATGGTGATATGTATAATAAAATTATATTCGCCACAATTCCTACTGGGAGTTTTTGAACTCCAGGTTTATTTCTTAAACATCCACTAAAAGTTTTATTGCCAGAGCAAATAATTAGAGAATGGAGAATCTTGTCTAATAGATCTAAGAATCTCGTCTAATAGATCTAAGAATCTCCAAGCAGGAAAAAAAAGGATATGTTTTACTCAGCTCATTTTCTAGAGATTGTGTCATAGAGACTTATACGATCAATTAAAGGGCAAATTTATATGAAGCAAAGGTTTTGAAATTACCCCTTCTTACTCGTATCAGAAATTCCTTGAACTGCTCAAAACTAGAATAATCACCCATTAAAATAATTATCATTTTGAAATGTAGCATTAAAGAAAGGTAATTGAATGCGAGCCATCAGCCTCTGTGATAGATGTGTGATTGAGCTCTGTGGATGGATCAATTTTCCAGTCACAATGAAGCCTGCACTAGAAGCTACTGTTCTTAGCCACTGGTTTTAAAAGAACATCCCAAAATAGCTCTACTATTCATTATCTTTTTCTAAAAAATTCTCTCCAGTAATTCCCTAGTCTCTTAGGTGGTGATTCTGCACAGGCTTCAGACTGCTTGTACTTGGAGAGTCCTGCTTGATATTTTTGGTGCATCAAAAATTGAATGCTAATTTGGAGAGCAGCTTGACAACGTTAGGAAAGTAAATTAAGCATAAGACGAGGAATGGCTCCGTAATATGCACAAATATAACTGCAGTCAGGAAGTCTTTCCCCTTAAGGATTTACATTCATCACAAGAACGCAGAATAAATCAGCTCATGCAAAAGTACAGTGATCAGCTTATTCCCCAGCATACAGATAAATCCAGTGCCATCAGCTATAGCTGTGTCACCTGGCTACACTCTCCCTCTTTCAAGAACCTCTGCATGAAGAAGAACAACCACTCACAAAAGCCAAGCACTGTCCTGGATGTTTCACGAGGGACCACTGATTTCTGTAAGGAGTTAACACGGGGTGATGCTAATCCCACTGATAAAGCAGTTACTTTCAGGAAATGTTTTTTCCATAGTAAAAAAGCCCAAAGTCCCATTCCAGAGACTGATGCATTAAATAAGGGTGACATCTTCACTTCTTCAACAATTCATGTAATCAGGCTTTTCAGAACTTGGAAGTGATCATTTAGCCTCTGTTTAATTTTTTAAACTCATAGGAAATCCCGATTTTTTTTTTTGTTTTTTTTTTTTTTTTTTCATTAATGCTTAGATAAAGATAATACTTAGTGATATTTGCATGCCAAATACAGTTTGGCCTATCTGTTCTCAACTCTTCAAAGCATGTGTCTGTTAGTGACCCCAGCATGGGACCCCATGTTCAATTACAGCTTCCGCCTTTCAGTTGTATTAATCAAGACATGACAGAGAAGCAGCTCAAGGCATCTCCCCATCATTCACTTCCTTTCTTGTCAGCCACTCTTGCCACAGATGTAGATGCAAAAATTATTCTGAGTTGTCCAGGGAACTTGGGTGCTCCCCTCATTCCAGATAATTCCATGTATTTCATCCACATCAGCACCTAGGCTCCGTTTG
>VWYK01019675.1:76078-91247 GCA_013399775.1 Semnornis frantzii | reverse complement strand
GGGGAAAGAATCATTTGGAGACAGTGCAGATACTCAAGGCAGGAAGAAGAGAGCACAAGGTGGACTTATGAGGTTTCAGATAAGAAGCATGTACATAATCATAGCCTCTGAGACCAGAGGAGATCTTTTTAACTTTGTTTTCAGCAGTCAGCACTTTCCTTCCCCCTCCCTCACTACTGTGGCAGTCACTTCTCTGTAGGACACAATAATGTCATAAAGAACAATATCTGATCTTGCTGAGCAAATATCGGATGGTTGGTCTTTATCTACCCCATGAAGGCAGGTTAGGGAGCTTATTTTTCCTTTGGCTCAGTGTATTAATGTAGTGCCCTGCATGGTTTGTCAGCTCTGTACCACTGAATTGTGTGGCTAAAGGATGCTAAACTGCAGCCCTGGGCTGATAAAGTGACAAGTATCAATTGAGGACAGCAGAAGCCTCATACTGCAGCGATGCAGAGAGTGCTGAAATTACCAACATAGTCAAGCAAATAAACCTAACTCAGCAAATTAGCCTGGGTACTAGAAATGCTACAGTGGGTAAGCTGATGAGCTTATTCAAGCAGGCTGCATACAGTAGCTGAGGTAGCTTTTCAGAGCCATTTTAACCGCCTTGGTGCTGTACTGTGTTACTTGGTGTAGATGAATGCTTTCTGTAGCTTGTGCACATTTGTTACATGACACATGGAATCTTTTTACCACTGACACTCTGGATTTTCCTTGCCTGTGCTTAACCACAGAGGTCTAAAGTGCTACCATCCTGACCACTCTGCTCTGAGCTACTTTCAGTCAGATATATTAAATATATTAGAAAAGCAGAAATAATGATTGATAATCATAGAATGGTTTGGGTTGGAAAGAACCTCCAAAGATTGTCTATTTCGACCCCCTTGCAGAGAGTAGGACATCCTTCACTAGATCAGGTTGCTCAGTGTTGTCAAGTCTGACCTTGAATGTCTTCAGGTAGAGTGCCTCAGCTACCTCCCTGGACAATAATAAATGAAGGCTCCTTCTGTTTTGTATTTGAAAGCAGGTCTGGAACTGGGATTAGTTGACTTTGTCATAGAAACACTGAGTTGTTTCATTTGGAAAAGACCTTTTAAGATCATCACACCCAACCATTAACCCAATGCTGCCAAGTTTATCACTAAACCATGTCCCTCAGCACTGCATTGACATGGCTTTCAAATTCCTCCAAGGATGGGGACTCCACTACTGCTCTGAGCAACCTGTTCCAGGGCTTGAAAACCCTTTGAGGCAAGTATTTTTTCCTAATGTTCAGTCTTAAATCTCTACTGGTGCAACTCAAGGCCACTTCCTCTTGTCCAATCATTACCTGGGGGAAGAGACTGCCCCCCCTCCACCTGCCTTCAGCCTCCTTTCAGGGAGCTGTAGAGAGCAATGAGGTCTTTTCTCAGCCTCCTTGTCTCCAGACTAAACAAGCCCAGTTCCCTCAGTCACTCCTCACAAGACCTATGCTTTAGACCTGTCACCACGTTCATTGTCCTTTGGAGATGCTCTGACACCTCAATGTTCTCCCTGATTCTTTGAGGTTTACTCTATGCCAAATTCAGCTGCATACTGGTTTGGTGTTTGGCTTAATATTATCCTGCCCCTGTTGCAATCAAATGCCATGGGCGAAGAGGGAAGTTCTTTATGGCAGAAGTAGTCAGACTTCAGATGTTGAAAGTTCTCTGAGGATCTAGATGCCAAATTACTACTAAAGTGCTCATTCAAAACCATGGAAAGTGATGAGGCAAATCTTCTGGATACTGTGAATTGCACTCTTATTTAGAGAGAGGGAAGGGATGGGACAGGCAGTATGTAAGCTATTCTTTTCAGTTTCCTAGTCAGCAAGATCAGTGTCTTTGAAAACTTGAATGGCATCCATCACACACTGCCATACTGACCTCTGTATGGGAAGAATTGTTTGCAACCATTCAACCATCTGATCCTCTGATTGCAGAGATTGAGTTATGTGGAAATCTTTGTGCTATGGAGTGAGATATGGCCTTCCTGAAGGGGACTAGGCTCCACTTCCACATCAATCAGTTCCTGTTAGACGTTTGTGGCCATTTCACCTTTCAGAGCCTCCGTTTCAACTTGCTGTAAAAGAGACAAATGAGCCTGTGTTGGGTTTTAACTTTAAAAGCTATTACACATAATATTCTCACAGCAAGGGTTTATTGCTGGTGAGACAACTCCTAGGCATCATGCATGATCAGTATTTCCCTCATTTGTTCCAGTGTGGAAATGCATGTGTTCCTAGGATCCATTCCATATGTTTAGCTAGAAATCTGCTCCTGCTTTGAAGGGTGGTTTGGGCAGGACTCACTGAAGTAAAATTTACTGCTCCTGAAGAGCCCTGTGGTAGGATTAACTGAAACATTTGAAGGGAGAAGCGTGGAGTAGAACATGCACTGTGGCATGGCAGCAGAGGAATAGATAGATGCCAATCCAGCCTAAATAACACTGGGAGACTGGAAGCCTGCTGATGAACAACATTGCTCATCTATTATCCATAAGCAGCTGAGAATACAGATTTTCTTGATTGGCAAGGAAATATGACTGTCCTAATTTTTAGGCTGCTTTCTCAAATAAATTAAGAGAGAACATTATTGCATCTGTGATTGCCTGAGGACACTTTTCTCAGAGCTCCACTTGAGAACTTCTGGCACAATAATCTAATTTGGACACACTGAAAATAGGGGGCATTTGATCATACTTGAGTGCTAGAATTGTGCTCTGTAGTGTCTGTATGCATGGCTTTTTCCACTGAAGATCCTCTCCAGCAGCTCAGAGTAGGGCAGGTGGTTAAGAGCTGAATTTCCAGATGTACTTCAGGATCACACCTCAAACTGTGTTCTTGCTGATTTTGGAGTCTTACTGGCTTAAATATCAGTTACAGGCATCACCCAAAGCAATATTAAAACACAGAACTGAATGCTATAGAACTGCTACCATTGGGTCACATAGTTTATTTCCCTTCCAATGCATGTCTCATGCATGTATGTGCTTTTATCTCTGTTGGAATTCAGGGGGCTTGAGAAATTTTAAAGAGAAATACCAAAAATTATTTCTTGGGCCAATCTGACGCAAGCACCACTGATTGAGAAGTGGATGCTTTATTACTCCTCCTGTAGTAAGGGAAGACGTGAGTAATTGCTGCCTTAGACCAGAAGTCATCTGCAAAAGAGTTCCTGGGGCAACCCAGTGAGGAGAAAGGTTTGAGCTGTGTTTTTATTACTGTTAATTTTCATCAATAATAGAACTGATGCCCGGGAAGAGACTGAATTCTTGAACCAGAAGTATGCACAGGCTTTAAGTGCTTCAGTTGAAAGGTGCTTTTCTTCACTCTGCAAATCTATTCATCAACCCAGCTTCTGTTTCAGATACTTTAATGTCATTTTTATACATGCCTACAGTCATCAGTTTGCAAATGATGATTGAATTAGCAAATTGGATTCCTTCACCCTTGGCGAGTGCCACAAACCTTGCAATTAGAAGGCTGTAAAAGTCTGAGGGGGAGAAAAAGCAGTTTCCAAAAAGGGGAGGGGGAAAAACCCACATACCAAACTGTTTCCTGCAGCAAATAAGGTTTTATCTGATATAATTAAATACATAGAACTGTGGGGTTCTGTGACAGTCAAATGGGATTGAAGTTGTATCAGTGTGAATGTTCAAATCCCCATGTGCCGGTCTGGAGAAATGCCTTCTGCTGTGCTGTTGTCGAGGTCAGGCAGATGGAAATAAAGCTGTCAATCTTGCAGGCTGCTCATCCATTTTGAGAACAAGGTAAGCCATGTGTGCCCTCTTGGCTGATATGAAAACACATTTCTGCTTTTTTAAACTTCTTCCTGATGATCTGTGTGCCTTTTAGCAAAGGGCAATCTTGGCTTAATCTTCTCCAGGGGAAAAAATCTGCAAAATTCCATCTCCTGGGTATAATATTTTTGCTCATGTGGCTTCCTATTCAAACAAAAGAGGGGAGGGGGATAATCCTTTCCTTTACCTCCCTAAGAAAGGTGTTTGCCTTCTAAGACTTCAGCTTGAACTTCATACTGAAAAATATGCCCCTTGAGATCAAGGAAAATTGTGTCTTGTAGGTATTAAATAATTACATTTCTGCCCTTGAAGGAACAACTGTCCTCTGAGGACAAAAATGGTTAGTGGGTTGAAACTGAAGATTTAACACTTGCCTTTTGACAAGGCTTGACAGTTTACTAACAAGGTTTCTCAATAGCTCTGCTGTCTCCCAAAACAGCCTATTTGCTCGCTCCTTGTGAATTTCCCATACCCAGATGGCATATTTTGTCTGAGACTTGCAGATTTTCTATTTCTCCTGCTTCTTGGTCTGCATTCCTGATTAGCTTAATTATCCTAGTTGAGTCCTGGGCCAGTATGGCACCAGTGCCACTGACAGAGGTCTCCCAGAACTAGTGTTTGCCAGTACAGGGGCACAGACTTTGAGCAGATAATTATTCCAGATGCTGACTGTGGTTTTACAAGTTGCAGCATTTTAGCCTTTGGTTCCAAATTGTCTTGCGGTGTTCTTTGCGTCTTGATGTTTGCCAGATGGTCTCTTATCTTTCTGTTTGAAAGCAGCAGACAGAAACCAACATTTGGTGTTGTCTGGCTTCCTGACCCTATCAGCTGGCTTTCAGCTAGGAGTAATGTCAGTGTAGGTGTGTGGAAGTCTTTTGGTAAGCTTACTGTAAATACACACACCCCCAAAATCAATTCCTTCATGAGGTAGAAAACTTTCAGCCTATGCTTATACTGCAGTAAGTAGAGTGGATATTTTTGTCTTATTTTTTTTTAAATGAATGGCTTTGAGAGCCAACCATTCTTGATGGTTAAGCAGGGGATACTTAAGGAGATTGTTCAATCTGTTTCTTTGGACCAAATCAGCAAAGCTTTGTAGCTTTTTAGTAGCTTCTAGCTAGAGACAGGTGAAACCAAAATTAAAGTGGTTAGCTTACAGTGCACGTCCTCCATACTGGAAAGTTTTGTACTACATTTCAATGTATTCAAAATAAACCTGTGCTAAAAGCTGGTTAGAATCATCACTGTAGTCAGAAGATAAAAATGCCCAGATAGGCTATTAGCCTTGTCGATAAAATGCCACTCCACACAGCTCCACACCAAGGGAGCCCAAGTGCTTTCAGCATAGGACTTGCAGATGACAGCAAGATGCACAAGAAAAGTGTGTGAGCAGGGACTGCACCCAGAGCCTCAGGCATGGGGCTGTGCCAAAACCAAACATGAGCCCCACAGACAAGTGGAGAAGACTTGCTACCATGTGTACAGAGAATATGAGAAGGTTTCCCTCTCTTAAAGGATATTTAGATTGGATATTGGGAAAATTTTCTTTACTGAAGGAGTGGTCAGGCATTGGAACAGCCTGCTGAGGGAGGTGGTGGAGTCACCAACTCGGCAAGTGTTCAAGAAAGGGGTGGGCAGGGCACTCTGGGGCATGGTTTAGTGGCTGTGGGGTTGTTAGGTTGATGGTTGAACTTGATCTTGGAGGTCTTTTCCAACCAAAACAATTCTATGATTCTATTTAGTTACAGAAAGCTGAGTCTGAGTTACTGCTGGATTGCTAAGGGAACTAGGGGTTAGATAGACAGCTGCAAAACACACAGCATGTGTTTGTGTGTCCTTGAGGGCACTGACACTGTTTTAGAGCATAATCATAGAATCACCTGGCTTGGAAAGCACCTCTAAAGGTCATCTAGTCCAAACCCTCTGCAGAAAACAGGGATGTCCTCAACTAGATCAGATCACCCAGAGCCCTGTCAAGCCTTACCTTGAGTATCTCTAGAGATGAGGTCTCAACCACCTCCCTGGGCAATGTTTTCCAGTTCCCAACCACCCTCATTGCAAAGAACTTATTCATAACATTCAATCTAAACCTACTCTTCTCTAATTTAAAACCATTGCCCCTTGTCCTAACCCTGCAGGCCTTCTTGCAGGCCCCCTTCAGGTACTGGAAGGTGATGATTAAGTCTCCCCAGACCCTTCTCTTCTGCAGGCTGAACACCCCAGCCCCCTCAGCCTGTCTTTGTAGCAGAGGTGCTCCAGACCCCCAATCATTTTCATGGTCCTCATCTGAGCCTGCTCCATCAGGTCCAAGTCCTTCCTGTATTGAGGGTTCTCACCCCACTGCTCACAATGTAGGCTTTAAATCACTTGGGACAGGGCTGAAAACTTGATCCCATGATATTGTAATGCAGTTGAGCCATCAGGGAAACCAGCAATGACTGGGCTTCATGTATTGGCCACTTGTAAAGCTGTCAAATTTATACTGTGCTCTTTTTTTTCCCCACTCTGTTTTTCTTTCTTTTTTATTTTTTTTAAGTCAAATGAAAGCAAATTGTTCCATTTTATCTCCTACCTTCAGAGAGAGCTTCTCAATTGTTTGTCCTTATCACTTCAAGACAGAAAGTTTTATAAATTTGCTAAGCACCTCAGTGTTACAGCTTCGAATTCATGATTTGGCAGAAGGGAAGAATTTCTTGTTTCCATTTAAACTGCTTTTAGTTCAAAATTAAATCCAATTTAAACTTAAAGGTTTGGATTGAAGTTTGAGGATCAAAGAGAAGAGAGCAGAAAGAGAATGTGGCTTTAGCTTGGAGCTGTATCTGAAAAGGGTAACCTCAGATTCAGGGCTTTTCTTTCCCTCTCGTCTGCACCCCCCACCAAAAGGGTATGTTTCTGCTGAAAGAGGCTTAGCTGCATTAACATGTGCATGTGCCTGCAGCCTTTTTTTGTTTGCTTTGGTTTGCAGTATATGATAACTGCATGTAAAGATCACAGATGTAAAGTCTTCTCTTATTCAGAAAACAGGGCTATTTGAAATAAGCTCTGCTCAAAATTGTATAGGCAGCATCCAAATGAGAATCGTTAGGAATTAGCAGTGTTGGCAGCTGCTGTTGTCAGTCCAAAGGGTTGTACACTAGGAAAGGGAGCATCTGCCATAGCTGCCTCCTCTCTACCAAGCTGGGAGAGTTCAGGCCTGTACTATGTACGGCAAATAAAATTGGATAAGGGATTTTGAATGGGTTGTAGGGGAGGGGGGAAATGAATGCGGGGAGGGATGACAGTTTCATGTAGACATATCAGTTTGGTCCTCACTCTAGTGGTAAGACCAAGAGACACAAAGTGTTGACAAGAAACTCTTGACAGTGAGGGTGGTGAAACACTGGAACAGACTGCCCACGGTGGTTGTGGATGTCTCCTCTCTGTAAGTGTTCAGGGCCAGGTTGGTTAAGGCCTTGAGCAGCCTGGGCTAGTGGAAGGTGTTCCTGCTCATGGCAGCAGGTTTGGAACTAGATGGCCTTCAGGGTCCCTACCAACCCAAACCATTCTGTGAATCTGTGAACTGCAATAAGGTGATACAAAATGAAGGAAATTCATCTTGCACAAAAGCTGCACACCCAGCCTCTCAAAATGTGGCCCATTGCCCCTCTCTCTGTCACTATGTATTTCTAGCCCTGAATCTGATGCATGGAGCTTTGTGGATCCTGTCTGTTGGGTGGGTCTCTAAGTTTTAGACAGCATCCCGCTCTGGATGTCATCCAAAGTGACTTGCCCAGTCACACAGACAAAATCTGATCTCAGATATGCCAAGATGTCATCCTGTGAAAACTAATGTGGGCATGGCATTTTTAGGCAGTGCTTTCAGATTTAGGACAAACCCAAATATCCCCAAATTTAAAAGCTGGAGGTGGCAGGAGTTGCACATTAAACCGAGGGAAAACATCCAGCACAAATGTGCTCTATTTTTGTTGCCCAAGTTCTGTTTTCCTTAAACCACAGCTTTTGAAGCTTCTTGGCTTGTAAGTTTTCTTCACCATTGTTACACAAATTGTTTTTTCTAGTCCTTTTTGCTTCATAATGAACCATGAAATTGAAACCTGTGGATCTTCCAAGACTATAAACAGAACAGTAAACACTGCTTCAGTTTTCTCTCTTCCTCGCCACCACCACCTCCACTGAAGGTATGCCTTTAATAACACTCTTTTCAGGTTAGATATCTATTTTTAAGGCCATATCTGGTCTAAATTAAGCCTGATGGGACTTGTGGGAAATGCTGTGCTTTTAGTGAGGTTCTGGGTGTTTTGAATTGGATTCTTTGAATTCTGGCTTTGAAAGCTTGGTTGGAGCATACAACTTGCAGTAGATAGCACAGCCCCTGCTGCAGCTTCCCCTTTCAACACTGTGCTTCTCCTAGGAACTTAATGTTCTGAGTGCCTCCTGGTTTGTATCAACACTCACAGGTAGGTGATCATTAGTCAGCATCTGCATTAAATATGGGAAACTTCAGAATGGAATGATGTTCTTCCTGAGGTATTCTGACACGTGGAGCACCATGTTTCTAACTACTCTTGCCCAAAACAAAGAGCACTTCAAAAGAAAAAAAAAAAAAGTACACAGTGACAGATGAGAGACGATGACGGCCCTCAAACAACCCTGCACCTCAGAAGGCTCCATCAGCACATGAAGAAAAACAGAGTGATTTATATCATGTTTTCACATCATGTTTTCATCAAAGGAAATGTGTAGGTCTTTGGGGATACAGCAGCACCACACCCCCCCAGCAGTGTGCCAGATTTCACAGGCTTCTAACAACATCAGTAACCCCAATCAGCTGCCCTGGGACTGGCTGTGCCAGATGCAGCCTGAGCTATGGGGCACCAGCCTGGCAGGCCAGTTTTGTACAGCTATTTCCTCCCTGCTGTGTTCAGCAGACTGAAAACTGCAGACCCCCAGCTGTCTCTGAAGAGCAGAGCAGCTCTGTAGCCTCACTGAGAGGTGCTGTCTTGCTTCAGTCCAGTTCACACAGTGACACCCTTCTAGCAGCACATCAGGACCACCTTCACCATCTCTTTTCCCTCGTGGAAGGCTACCTGCCAGCAAATGTGGCTATAGCCACACTGGGCAGAGAAATAACATGCAACTTGTCAGGGTGATGAAAATTCAATAACAAACACACTGAGATTTTTATTTATTTTTCTTGCACAGAGGGAGACAGTGATCTTTGGAGACTTTATGTGCCTTTATTTGCCTTTGCAGGGCAAACAGCCTTTCATGCCTAACCATTAGTACACTGTGGAAACAAAAAGAAGCTACTAGAAAAGTGTAGCAATATTATTATTGAAAGTAAGAGGGTTGCACTGGCTCTAAACTCTGCCATAGACTACTACTTGGGCAAATGCTTTGCCTTTCTGTTATATTCGCTGCTCCCTTTTTTGCTGTCCTGGCTTCCTGCATTGGTGTGTCTCCAAGGTCTTGTCTGTGTGCTGCTCTCTGAACCAGCAGAAGCTCAATGCCCCTAAGGCACCAAGTCAGAACTGCCTGGGTCCTGCCTGCAGCAGCTCGTTGGAACTCTGCTGGCCAAGTGGCAGCTGTTTCACAAGTATCAAATAAGGATGCAAAATGCACCAGTCAGTAAAAAAAAAATTAGATGGGCAGGCTGTTAATCACCTTCACCTCCTCCCAGCCCAGGGCAGCCTTCTCTCCCAGGGGAGAGGGAGTGGATGGGAGAAGCAAGTCATGTAACCTGCAGTACCTGTAAGTTAGAACCGTTTGCCTTCTGCAGTTCAGAGCAGGATGGTAAATCCACTGCTTCGCTAAGCTTGTACTTGCCTGTCTTCTGTGGACAGGAGAGACCTGGTGTGTTGGGTTATTTCCTGGATGGCAGCAAGGGGATGACAGTCAGGGTGCTGACTGTCACCAGTCGTGACCTTATTTGAACCTCTCTGTTCTCTAGCAGTTGTGTTACAGTGAAAAGCAGTGTGGGCTCTGAGGGAAGGCTCTGGCTTTGCACAATACAGGTGCACCACTAATACCAGTGAGGGCTAAAGAACACCCAACTGATTTGAAAAACAAGGGACAAAACCACTTTTATACAGTAGTAAGTTGGATTATTACTCTGCTCTATAAAACTTCAGATGGCAAACAGAAGACAGGAGTCCAAATAAGGTGCTCGACTGTACTCTTGCCCTTGTTGAACTTCATAGAATCATAGAATGGTAAGGTTGGAAGGGACCTCAAAAATCATCTAGTTCCAACCCCCTGCCATAGGCAGGGACACCTCCCACTAGTACAGGTCACTCAAGGCCTCATCCAACCTGATCTTGATCCCCTCCAGGGAGGGAGCAGCCACAACCTCCCTGGGCAACCTGTTCCAGTGCCTCACCACCCTCACTGTAAAGAACTTCCTCCTAACATCCAGTTTACATCTCCCCTCTTCCAGTTTAAACCCATGAGCTTGCCCTCTGCCTAACTGTCCAAACAGTGTGAAACTAGCTACTGCCTTGTTAAAACTATCAGGATTGATTGTGAAGCAATGTTAGTCAATATCAAAACCTTGTAAGGGACTTATTAGTTAATCAACTTTGATATATTTCTATGATGAGTGGAAAAACTTCTTTCCTGCATTTCCCTCCACGATCAATTGTCTATTCTAAATAAAAATAGTCCAGGGTCCAGGAAATAAAATCATTGCAGGCTTGTAAGAAAATACTGCCTTTTTTGAAACAAGCTTCAAACAGTATCCCAAAATTGTCAGGATAATTTCACACTTGTGGTGTGAGTGTGGTTTGCTGAATCTTTACTCTGATGGTAACAAAAAGAACAAAAATCAGTGTCTTTCCAAACCATGCTCCAGGCTGTATAACCACTGCTTTTCATGAGTCTGTCTCTCACATTTCTTATTTGTTTCTCTTCATTTGTAGTTTATTATGTTTTTTTCTGGGTAATTCCAAAATGTCTCGTCATGGCAAAGGTACACTTGCTAGTAAGTTCTATGAAACATTTCTGTTTAGGACTAAGTGATGAATATTTATTTAGGGATCTGACCACAGTATGTCCTGATAACAGTACTGTAGAACAGACAAGTTCTCTCTGCAAGCCAGGCCTTCCTATCTTTTACATCAGGAGTGAACTCCACTCCAAGAACATGTTACAGAAGATGAATACAAGTCTCTTTGCTGAACTGAAGCTGGACGTGGGATGTAAAAGCTTGTGGTTTGGGCTCAAACTTACACAGGTATCTCAGCTGGGCTCTCTGTGTGCCACGGGAGACATGAGCAGTTCTGCAGCTGATGTTTGCCTTTTGTTTTCCAGCTTTGTTTTTGAAGTATTGAGTTATTCTTCTGTGAGAACTTGCAAAATGGGAAAACTTTCCTTCGTGGTACTGGTGTAATTATCTTCAAACCATAGTTGTGCATGGCATCCTTAGCACCCTTGGATTTTTGTGGCAGTAGCTGCATCCTCTGAGACACTATTCAGAAACCCTGTCCACATGGCATTCTGGGCCAAGGTGGTGTCAGGTCAATGGTTGGATTTGATGGTCTTGAAGGTCTTTGCCAAGGGAAACAATTCTATGATTCTGTAGAGAAACGCTACAGAAGTGTTACCACACCTTCAGGAGAAGCCAGACTGAGTATTTTCAGGAAACTATTTAATCTTTCCTTCGTGTGTACACTCTTCTGTGCAGCTAGGGAGGAAATGGGTTCCTCTAACAATGTCTGTAAGTGGGAGCAAGCCTGTGAGGTTTCATGTCATGCCTTAGAGCCTGAAGGACTAGGTGGCAGTGTGTTTCTTCAGTATGGGAGAAAGCCACCTACAAACTTTTACAAATGGGCAATGGAGTGGAACTCCTACCCACTTCCATTTCCCCTTTCCCCTAAAGCAATACTTCTCAGGCTTGTATTCTGTTCTGAGGTGTGAGAGGCTGATGTTTTAATGATACTTAAGATATGGTAGATCTACAGTTTGCATCCCTCGTGTCATCTGACTCCATTGAGGAAGCAGGATGTGTGTCTTCATTTGGCAGCTACTTTGCTCACAGTAACTTCTGAGCCTGTGATAAGGGTCAGCCATGTTTGGTGGAGAAGAACAGAACATCTTAAAGACTTCTATTTATAAGCTTCATGAAATCAATTATAGGCAAGAGATGAAAGCTGATCCATTCCCTGAAAAGCTGCTGCTTGTGTTAGATATCAGAGAACAAGAGCATGTTCCTGTGCCTGTCCCAAGAAAAAAATTCAGCAAGTGTCAGTCATGTTGGATCCCACTGCACAATACAAACTCAATCAATCTTTACCTGCTTTAGAGGCATTCAAAACTCCTTCCATTAACTATAGATTTTTAGATATCTGCTTACAGATCTGACCAAAGCCACGTTTTGGGGGGTGTTTTGACCAGTCCTGGAATGATTGTACTTCTCACATCAAGTCAGTGACAAATCAGTTGTTACTGTATTTTAAAAAATCTCCAGTCCAAATAGTACTTTTGGGGAACTTTTTCAAAGCAGAGGTGACTGTGAAGGTGAGGGAAGGATGTTGGTGTACAGGACACACTTGAATGTCTCTGAGACACACCCTAAGTACATCTTAGTAAACATAGTTCCAGATTTCTTATTCAACCAAGCATTCAAAGTTTTTTCCCCACCCAAGACAGGTACTATTCACAAAAGAAGATCTTCAGAGTGCAGTATGAAGGGGGTTTATGCATCTCTTAGACTTTTATATAGAATCATAGAATTGTTTTGGTTTGAAAAGACCTCCAAGATAGAGGTCACCACCATGGCCATAGAATCAACCAGGTTGGAAGGGACCTCCAAGGGCATCCAGCCCAACCTATCACCCAGCCCTATCCAATCAACTAGACCATAGCGCTAAGTGCCCCATCCAGTCTTTTCTTGAACACCTCCAAGGATGGCCATTAACACTATATCCTGAAGTGCCATGCCCACCCAAAGATTTTCCAGTGCATAGCTCACCTTCTCTCAGCTGGCAATGATGTAGCAGTTTATACCACCTGCAGAGGAATACTACTTCATTTTTAAGCATGCAGAGCTTTCCAAAATGCATCAGGGAGGCAAATAACCTGGTACACAAGTAGTTAAGAGAAAAAGAGTAGAGAGATTCATAGACTGATATCATGGTTCAGGTTGGAAGGGACCTTAAAGATCATCCAGTTCCAACCCCATTGCACCATGGGCAGGGACACCTTCCACTACAAAGGCTCCTCAAGGCCTCATCCAACCTGGTCTTGAACTCCTCCAGCAAGGGGGCATTCACAGCCTCCTTGGGTAACCTGTTCCAGTGTCTCATCACCCCCACTGGAAATAATTTCTGCCTAATTTCCAGTCTAAATACACCCACCTCAAGCTTCAATCCATTGCCTCTCCTCCTATTGCCACAAGCCCTTGTGAGAAGTCCCTCTCCAACTTTCTTGTAGCCCTCTTCAGGTACTGGAAGACTACTTTAAGGTTTCCCTGGAGCTTTCTCTTCTTCAGGCTGAAGAGCCCTAACTCTTGCAGCCTGTCCTCATAGGGGAGGTGATCCAGCCCTCTTCTGGACCTACTCCAGCAGTTCCACATGTCTCTTATGCTGGGGGTACCAGAATTTGGATGCAGTACTCGAGGTGGGACCTTACCAGAGCTGAGTAGAAAGTCTATGAACAGCTCATATGACCAGATGTTCAGAGGAGGGGTAATTTAGATTTCCTCCTGCAAGTGTCAATAGTGAAAGAAATGTAGTTGGCTGCACAAATTTAATCAGGCAGTTGCTTAGATCTGTGCCACTCTGATTCCTGCATATCTG
Organism: Semnornis frantzii; assembly: GCA_013399775.1. Taxonomy (NCBI): domain Eukaryota; kingdom Metazoa; phylum Chordata; class Aves; order Piciformes; family Ramphastidae; genus Semnornis; species Semnornis frantzii. The sequence goes on along the minus strand of VWYK01019675.1, from coordinate 77,631 downwards.
ATTATTTATGTATTTGTTTGTCTGTTAGAGGGAAGATGATGCTTATGTCAAAACATAGACTTGTGTAGGGTAAAAGCAAGCTTTTAAATCGAAAATAACAAACTGCTATGGACAAGCAGCCAAGCTCATTTAGATACATACATCCTATGTTTTGAACTAGCTCCAGAAATACTGAGATTTAGCTAAGGTTTTTCATTCACTGCTGTATTATCTTTGGAACACCTGCCATGCTTCACTGACTACACATGGGAATTTGGGTGAAATCGTGATGTCTTACTAGACAGTAAAAATATAATTCAGACCCACTGTTTATTTTATGCAAGCTAAAGCCAGGAAAGCCATTACAGAAAGGCTCATACATTAAATTCACCTAAAACCCAACAGTGTTTTTCTAGATAAAGCCTTGTTTCTAACAAGTTTTTCCCTAAATATGAATTTGCACAAAACCTAAACCCTTTATAATTCTATCAGGTAAAATCAGGGTGGAAATATGGGCAGTGGTGTTTAGAGTTTGCACAGTTTGGTGGTGAAAATAAAATTGCCTGTCGTCGATCTTCTGGAATAGTTATGCTTTTCCTGCCCGTGTTTGTCATGCCCCTGAGCATTCTTGCTGCAGTTATTTCATGTTTTAATAGATCAAGTCAGCTTTAGCTCCTGTTGGCTCAGTGTGGTTTGCCAGAGCTCTCTGAAGCGCTCAGCTGGGGAATCAGATGCTGGTGTAGATGCCACCGGCATCACTGATTTCACTACAGTGATGCCAGATTCCACATACCCAGTTTAAGAAATTAAATTGATGTCCCAGCACTATGAAACACTTCAAAGATTTTGATGGTTCTTCCTGAAGAGCAGAGACTACAAGGGAGTTCAGAAGAGGTGAAGCAGAGGAAAAAGGAATTAGTCTGGCTTGTGGGTGGGGTTTTATTGGTTCTTGTGGTTTTTGTTTTTGATTTCCTATTTTGTTTTTTTGATGGGGTGGGAGTTTGGTTGTTCTGGTTTGTTTTCCTTTAGATCACCAGCTTCAATATGTAATTTAAGAATTGGGCATATGGGAAAATTCTTCTCTCATTCAGGAACCCATGGTGCCCGGATGGCTGGCTCAGCATTGCATGAAGTCTTGAATCAGAACTAACAGTTAGGAGAAGTCCACATAACTGAGGCAGGTTTTTCATGAGAGATCTGAAGTGCCAGTAGGAAAAGTCAGTAGCAGCACTCTTCAGTGTGTATGGGGTTCTGCTGTGTGGTGGAGCAGTGTGTGTGACATCACCTGGTGTGTGCTACCTCTGTGTGCAGTATTTAGCTTACTAATTTCAAGCATTATCCTTCCTATCAAAGAATAATAAAGCTCTTCTTGTGCATCAGAAAACTTGAAAAAGACCTTCAAGACCGTCAGGTCCAACCATTAACCCAGCACCACCAAGTCCACCACTAAACCATGTCCCTTAGCACCACGTAGAATCATAGAACAGTTTAGGTTGGAAGGGACCTCAAAGATCATCCAGTTCCACCCCCCCGCCACAGGCAGGGACACCTCCCACTAGAACAGGTCACTCAAG
>VWYK01019675.1:65693-75796 GCA_013399775.1 Semnornis frantzii | reverse complement strand
CCATTTCCCTGTGCAGTCTGTTCAATGCTTTACTCTTTCAGTGAAGGAATTTTCCCTACTGCCCAACCTAAACCTCCCCTGGCATAAATTGAGGCCATTTTCTCTCTTGTTACCTGGAAGAAGAGACTGATACCCCACTTCCCCCAGCCTTGCTCCATCTTCCTTTCAGCTCATTGTAGAGTTGTCTTTTCTCCAGAGTGAACAACCCCAGTTCCCTCAGCCACTCCTCACTAGACTCTTCACTAGGTTCTTCAAACCCTTCACCAGCTTCATTGCTCTTCTTTGGACATGTCCTAGCACCTTAAGGTTCTTGTAATGAGGGGCCCAGATCTGAAAACAGCACTCAAGGTGTGGTGTTAGCATTGCCCACTACAAGAAGACAATTTCTGCCCACTACAAGAAGACAATTGCTTTCCTACTCATCACACTCTTGCTGTTACAGGCCAGGACACTCTTGGCCTTCATGGCCACCTGAGCACATGCTGGCTCATGTTCAGCCAGATGTTGGCCAGCATCCCCAGGTCCTTTTCCACTGGACATCTCAAAGAGGAATTCCAATAAGCTCAGCAATCCTTCTGTTATGCTTTCTGGATTTCAAGCCCATCTCATATGATGCAGGACTCTGCTGACAAGGGTATATATTTTGTGGCAGAACTTAACGTGATGTTCTCTTGGTTGTCCAATCTAAATGCAGTCCTATCTGGAAATAACCTCTGGCCACAGTGTGCTCAGCTGATGTCCCACTCAGGTTGGAGGAGTAATACCTCCCAAGTTCTAGGAAATCAGTGTGGTGGTTTATATAACAGCAACTCTTCAGCACTTCTGGAATGATGCTGTCATTGTCTTGCCCTGTGTGGAGCCCTTGGAGCTGCTTCCCTCCAGGGAGGAAGGAACACAATGGATTGGAGGGGAAGGATTAATGAACTTCGAACACTAGAGAGCTTCATCAGTTAAAGGAGTTGGGGTTTGCTGCTGGCTGGGTGTGCTTCTGAACTGTTCTGTGCTGCTTCACTGCCTTTTGATATCACTTGTGAAAGATGATAGTAATATTGCTGTTCACTTGCATTTTATGCAGCCTGTTCTGAACTCTTTTAATCCACTTTTATGCAGAACAGGAGAGAGAAAAATGCTTTTATTAATTAAGTGGCACTCTCTTTGTTCCAGTTTCCCTGGTTGTGCTTATTACCTTGGCTGCTATGTGTGCTTGGCTCTCACAGGTCATTCTTCTCTAATGTGGTGGTGATTCAGGACAACCACATGGTATCCAAACCCCCGATTTAGAGGGCTTTCTCGTCTTGGCTGAGCAACCTTAGTAACTGAAGTCAAGGAAGCTCTATTGTGCACTGAAGAATGTGGTGGGAAGCTGCTGTGCCCTTCCTAGCACACTCGCTGTTGGCATGAAGGAACCGGCAGAGCAAAGAACAGCTTATTTAAAAGGTTTCTCCATCTTCTTCCCACAAAGCACCACGCTGCATAGCGAGTGCCGTACCTGCTCTGCTGACTGGCAGCTACAATTTGCATTTCCTTTTGCCCAAGCCAACCCCCAGAGCTTACATAAGTGTCTTTCTGTCCCATTCCATGTCAGACCAATTTTAAATGTAAATCCCAGTGCTGTGGGATATTGCCTAATCAGATTAGAGAGCATGTCCAAGTATCTGCGCTGCTGTATCACAAGTTCTTCTAGATGATTGTATTGAAGTCACAGCTTCTGAAGTACTACTGGATATGAAGAGTGTGGACTGGAGCTTAGAGATGACTTCTGTTGTTGTAATTTGCTATTATTATTTCTGAGGCTTGGCAAATGTTATTTTTCACAGAATGGAAAACCCTCTACTTTCAAGGCTGTAAAACAAAAGCATTTTTTAAATTGTTTGATGTTAATTTTCCTATGTTGCTGTGGATGCACAAATGTCTGTGCACTGGCACCGCTGCCAGATAGACCTCCAGCATGGAATTCAAATGGACTGATGGTATCAGCAGCATAGGGCCAGATGGGTGCAAACTGGTCAGTCCCACCTCCATCCTCTGAAAATGAGTCTCTGGGCTTGCAGTGCTTGAGGATCCTGATGTGTGTGCAATGGGATGTTTGCCCAAGGCTGCGCTATACCATAAAGGTGAGCACGTCTCCACATGTGATTGTTTGATCTACTACTACTATTACTCTTTGAACATTAAATGCACCAGGCTGTCTACCAACCCCCCACTCCTTGACAGTGACATGCACACTCTGGAGTGTCCTCTGAACTTCCAGCCTTACATTCAGCATTAGAGTAGTCCATGAACAGGTCTTGGCACCTTCCTTCAGGAGGACTCATACAATCCCAGCTGCTTTGCTTTATTCATGAAGATGTTCTAACTAACCCTCTACTCTTTGTCATGGACTCCTGCACTGGACTGAAGTGATCACTTTATTCAACAGGCTTTGAAGCATACCCAGACCTCTCCAGAGTCTGAGTAGGCTGGAAGAGCAAGGGCAGGCTAAGTGCCCAGCACTCCCCACAAGAGACTCTTTGTAGGCCTGAGAAGACAAATCCATTTTACTGTTGGCTTAGTTGTTCAGGTGTAAGGTTCAGTGGGCTCAGGATGTGTTTCTCCCTCATTATAAACCAAACAAGCAGACTCTCAGAAACCTGGAGCTCATGGTGTTTCCCAGAGAGTTGACAAGGGCAAGTGCAGAGTCCTGCCCCTGCAGAGGAATAACCTCCTGCACCAGTACAGGTGAGAGAGTGACTTGCTGGTAAGTAGGTCTGTGGAGAAGGACCTGAGAGTGACAGTGGGCAACAAGTTCCCCATGAGCCAGCAATGTGCTCTCAGGGCCAAGAAAGCAAATAGTCTTCTGTGGTGCATTGAGAAGAGATCTAGCAGGATAAGGGGGGGTTTTGCTCTCAAACTACTCTGCCCTAGTGAGGCATAGCAACATAGTGTCCAGTTCTGGATGTTTTAGTTCAAGAGAGACAGGAAACTGCTGCAGAGAGTCCGGTGGAGGCTACAGAAATACCAAAGGGCCTGGAGCATCTCAGTGATGAGAAAAGAGTGAGGGCCCTGGGGGCTCTGGGGCTCTGGAAAAGGGGCAGGAAAATGTGTCCAGACTCTTTTCAGTGGTGCCTAGTGACAGGACAAAGGGCAACAAGTGGATATTGGAACACGAGAGGTTCCATCTGAACAGGAGGACAAAATTCTTTGCTGGATGGGGTGCTGAAGTCCTGGAGCAGGCTGCTCAGAGAGGTTGTGGAGTCTTCTTTCTTGGAGAGATTCCAAACCTGCCTGGACACTATCCTGAGCAAACTGCTGTGGATTACCTTGTTTTAGCAGATGATATCCAGAGGTCCTTTCCACCTCCCACCATTCTGTGATTTATCTTGATATGTGTAGGTTGGGAGGCTGGGGGATGGTTTATGCAGTTTTGAGTTTCTTTTCCTACCCATCCTCAGTGTGCTCAGTCTCTTCCAGTACTGGGATGCTTCTGCTGATGCTAAAGCACAGGCCAAGAGTAAACTACAACGAAAACAACATTCTAATCTAGTACAAGACCTGTTTGTAAAAGCACTCGAACCCCCTGGTCCTTCCCTATGCACAGCCCGGACTGGCTCAGAAGAAACACTTCCAGTTCTGCCTCTTCATCAGTAGGTGGTGCTGGCAAACTACGCATTCGTGTAGCATTTGTGGAGCTGTCTGCACCACAAACCCATAGGCGTGTGGGTGAGGAGGTCAGGCTTGCATCATTTGCCCACACAATGATATGTGTTTCCTCATGCATAAGGAAATGAGTTCCCTGCGGCGCTCAAGCGTTCACCTCCAACCATCAGTGGTGGTTATTGGTACACAAAACTGGACATGCTCTCAGGGAAGTGTGGAAAACAAAGCCCACAGTTTCATGAAGGGGAGATAGCTGTACACAAAAGGACTTGGAGGATGTGAAAGCACAGAGATGTAGTATCCCTCTTTGAGTCCCATCTCCAAGTGAAACAGGCATGATTCGTGTTTCTCTCCTCACCCAAGCATACCTACAGCTGATTCTTCTGCAGCTTCTAAAGAGAACCTTTTTTCTTTCTTTCGTTATTGAATGCGGCCTTAAGCATAACGGTGCAGTGATCTGAGATGAGAAGCTGAAGCAGTGGCTCTGACAGTCTTCACAAAGATTTTTTATTATTATTATTATATTTCTCTTTTAGCATAATCATAGAATGCCTTAAGTTGGAAGGGATGACTCTCAACTAGATTTGGTTGCTCAAGGCCTCATCCAACCTGGCCTTGAACCCCTCCAGGGAGGAGACATTCACAACCTTTCTGGGCAACCTGTTCCAGAGCCTCACCACCCTTGTACTGAAGTTCTTCCTAAGATCCAGTCTAGCCCTGCTCTCCCTCAGCTTAAAACCATTCCCCCTTTGCCTGTCGCTAGACACCCTTACAAAAAGCCTCTCTCCAGCCTTCCTGTAGATCACCTTCAGGTACTGGAAAACAGCTCCAAGGTTGCCCAAGCCTCTTCTCTAGGAAGAACAACCCCAGCTCCCCCAGCCTATCCTCACAGCAGAGGTGCTCCAGCCCTTACAATGAGAAGTTAATGGCTAATAATCTCAATTGTCCTTTGCCCCAGTCTGTAAATTAAACAGTTATTGACCTTTGCAAGACCTCATGGCCAGAGCTGCCAATGTTGCCATAAGATTCAGCTTCACCCTGGCAAGTGTTTGATTTGCTGCCTTCCCTGGCTTGAGGACTGGTGACTGGCATGTGGTTAAAGGTGTTAACAAGAGAAACTAGACAGTCTTTAATGGGCAGATGGTAGCCATGCAGTAGACTCTAGCTCATTGCTTTTTTTCCAGTTCCAGTGGAAGCTTGCAGGAGTCACACATGCTTCAGAGCAGAGTGAAATATTCCAGGACATTTTTCCTAGCTCATATTTGCTTCCTGGATTTTTCCTTTCCTTATTTAGAGTTTTTTTGTTTGTTTTTTTTTTTCAGTAGCAGTAATGGTTTTTGAAAAGGTGCAAGAATGCAGCCCAAAGCAGGAAGCAGAAACTGACAAGTGATTATTGCAGCCTGTTGTCTTACAGTGCTTATCACGTAAGCTTACTGAAACATTTGTCTTATATTAACAGCTAATTGTAACCACATGTAAAACTGAACATCATTACCCAGGATTAAGTCCCGTTGCTTGATGTCATTTATTGTTCCATTCCTTTGAGAGTGTTTTAGAGGAAGGTGCTATAGATAAGTGCATGCTGTGCATAACTTTTAAGTTCAGTATTCATGGTGGTGAGCGCTGCTGCCTGGTAAACACAACTTGTAAATAAAGGAGCTTTGCAGATGTGAGAATTCCCCTTTACATTTTTTAATGGAATAGTTTCATTGCCCAGCTTCTAGGCTCTTCTATGGATTAATTACTGACCTGTTCAATAAAAAGCTCATTACTGAGTCATCTTTTGGTTAGATATATATATATAAAATCTAGGCTGTACACCACACAAAATACAGTGCTTCAATTTAAAATTATTTTCTTTCTATAGACTCAGAAGAGATCTTTAGGGGGAAAAATAAATTAGTAGTTGTGACTTGGAGGACTGTGTTATTTCTGGCCTGCTTCCTACAGACTCACTAATGAAAAATCCGAAGGGCAGGGCCAAGAAATTTGAGATGCCTGAACTGCAAAGCTCTTTCAGTGGTGAGGTCTTTAGCCACTCTACATGTCACCAAAGAAGGACAATGAAGCTGGAGAAGAGTCTTGAGCATGTCTTACAATGAGCAGCTGAGGAACCTGGGGTTGTTTAGTCTGGAGAAAAGAAAGCTGAGGAGGGACCTTCTTGCTCTCTAAGACTCCCTGAAAGGAGGTTGAATTGAGGGCAGGATCAGACTCTCCTCCCAAGTATCAGGCAACAGGACCAAAAAAAGATGGCCTTGAGCTGTGCCAGGGGAGCTTTAGGTTGAACGTGAAGAAAAATTTCCTCACTGACAGAGTGTCCAAGTCCTGGATCAGGCTGCCCAGGGTAGTGGTGCTGTCCCCATCTCAGGAGGGATTTAAAATCCATGTAGATATGGTGCTATGGTGACCTGGCAGTTCTGAGTTACTGGTTGGGCTTGATCATCTTAGAAGTTTCTTCCAACCAAAGCAATTTGCTGATTTTAGGACTCGCTAAGTGCTGCTGAAGCAAATCAAATCTGAATTGTAATCTCGTGTTTTGCAGGTCGATCCAGAAGCTGGTACCAACTCGTGGAGTAGCTGACAGAGCGTCGTGGCACCGGGAACCTGGGGGTCTTCGGGGTGCTGCGTCTCTGTGCCGAAGCCGAGCCTCCCCAGCTGGGTGACCACCAGCCGCAAAGCTGCTGTCCACGTGGACCGGTGCTGAGGTCGCCCGCCCGGCTGCTGCCAGAGCCTCTCCAGCCAAACCCAGAGACATGGCCACCAACGGCACCAAAGTGGCAGACGGACAGATCTCCACTGAAGTGGATGCTTCCATCACCAATGACAAGCCCAAAACCTTGGTAGTAAAAGTGCAGAAGAAGAAGGCAGACCTTCCAGACCGAGACACTTGGAAAGGAAAATTTGACTTTCTTATGTCCTGTGTAGGTTATGCCATTGGCTTAGGGAATGTGTGGCGATTTCCGTACCTTTGTGGCAAGAACGGCGGAGGTACGTCTGCTGTCTCTTACCACCTCTGACATATTTGTGTGTTAGAACACACCATAGAAATCACTGGTAAAGCAGAACCTGGGTTTGATAACTGTTTCATCACTACAGGTGTGATCTGGCTTGGAGGGTTTGTTTGCTTTACATTTGTCCGGGAAGGTCAGAGCCATTTTAGAGTGCGGTGCTCAGCTTTGAGGTCTGCTGTGGAGTTTGTTCTGACTTCTAGTTGGCAGGTGATCTTAAAAGACCATAAGGAATTAGAGCAGAACTAAAGCACATTGCCCTCCAACCCTCCAGAGCCCTCCCTTTTGGTTTGAGTTTTTGAGAGGATTGCATACGGCTTGTACTGCTGGCTCTGAGCTTAACATAAAAGGCTAACTTCAGCTGGAGAGCAGCCAGTTCTGGTTTAAAGCCTTTATGCTATCTGCATGCTCCTCTGATAGATCAAGGCAACAAAATGCACAATCTTTTGGATTTTAGCTTTTTACTTCAACAGAAAATATTTAAGTGATGAAGAGATACATTTTCCCCTTTCCTTTCACCCTTGAAATACCGATTCTGAAGTGTACTTGTGCTTCCTTTTCAAAGTTACACTTAAGAGGAAAAAAATTTCAGTGTTCTTTTCACATGTAATAGGAATGGAAACAGTGAAAGCTCAGTAATGTCCTTCACCATTTGACAGACTTTTTTTGATCTCTTTTTAGGTGCATTCCTCATTCCTTATTTCCTTACTTTAATTTTTGCTGGTGTGCCACTCTTTCTTCTGGAGTGTTCCCTGGGTCAGTATACATCTATAGGTGGCCTTGGAGTGTGGAAGCTCGCCCCAATGTTCAAAGGTATCGTATAAATTTGGATTGCTTTCCATTGATTTCCAAGTTGCACAAAGTGAAAGGCCAAGAAAGTTTCTTTATGCCTTCATGCTGTTTACCCAAACCATGATTTTCCACAGAAAATCCTAACTTTCTGAGATGGAAACAGCAATTTTGAAGCACACTAGGATGTTATTCATTCCCCACTAAAATTAGTGAGATTTAGGCATTAGAATCTCAACAAATTCACTTTTGAACTTCAGAAATGTGGAGGGGGGTGGCAGTGTTACAAACATAGAAAGACTGTTGAAAATAGCATTTTAAATCTAGTGGTATTTGCCTGAGCAGGTATGGAACTCTGTTCGCAGCAACCTGGTAAGCACTGTTTCTGGTTGGTTTGTATCTCCTGTTGAAATTCGAAGGCCAGACACTTCAAAGGTGATAATTTCATACTGAGTTGCTCAAGACAGACTTGCTCCACACTTAGATTTTTAGCTAGTTTGAGGTCCTGGACTTGATGATCTCAGAGGTCTTTTCCAACCTTAACAATTCTAGCCTCAAGGTTTTAATCTAGATTCTGCACACACAATCCTCACAAGCTGTGTTTTTCACTCTCTAGTCCTAAATCCTTTGACACTTAAGAAGTCTTGAGCTGATTCTAATGGCAGAACAGGAGCAAGTTATATAGAATCATAGAATGGTTTAGGTTGGAAGGGACCTCAAAAATCATCCAGTTCCAACTCCCTACCATAGACAGGGACACCTCCCACTAGTACAGGTCACTCGAGGCCTCATCCAACCTGGCCTTGAACACCTCCAGGGAGGTTGTGAAGCACGGAAGACCTCTTACTTCAAGCAGTAGGACTGACAGTATAGGGTGAGCTTAAAGTTTGTTTAGATTAGGTTTTGTTCTATGGAATTTTGCCCTTGTGAAAACCCAGAGAGATGAAAATGTTTCTCAGGGATAAGTAATTTAACTTTGAAGTTACTGATGTTGGTAAGGGCCGCAGTGCAAAGTATAGATCATGCTTTGCATTGTGCAGATTGTTTTGAACTCTTGCTCCTGTTTCATGTCCTGTGGCAATTGCCACCAGGCTGATTGTTTTCCAGTGCTCCTGAAGTAAAAGACAAGGTATTCTCATCATAGAACCTCTGACAGCGCTTTAGTCTGAAATGACATAATAGCATTATACCAACCATCAAGCACTTAGCCCAGTGTGCTTGACAGATCCTGTACTCGACACCTGCCAGAAGCTGCTGTGGCAGTGGCCTTTTGGAGAACAAGCTGATTTAGCTCTTCTTCCTGAAAGTAAGAACTGCCTGTAAAACCTCAGCAGCAGCAAATGTGACTGCTTACTGCAGCACAGAGACGATCAGATGCTGGTTACATTTCTAGATGACTGAACTATCATTCAATTTAATAACCACTTTAATTATGGTACTTTGAAAACTTTAACTTGGCTTCTACAAAATTTCTGCCCCAACTGTTGTATTTGTCCCTCTGTACAGCAGCTCTTCAACTGACACTGGTAAAAATATTACTGAAATTTTTGTTTGTTTGTTTCTTTTTGCTTTCTTTACAGGTGTGGGATTAGCTGCTGCAGTCCTTTCCTTTTGGCTAAATATTTACTACATAGTGATTATTTCATGGGCCATATACTACCTGTACAATTCCTTTACCACTGTAAGTGTCCATGTAGAATTGTGTGTTGAATGTAAAGCAATGTGCCACACCTCTGATTAACCTGTCTCACTGTAAAGGTATAAAGTTAAACCAAAATGGACAGAAACCAGGATAAGTCATTTGTTACTAAAGGAAAACTATGTTGAAAAAATCTATCCTTCTTAATTCTTTTTTTTTCCTTCACAAGCAAAGCAATGTGGAATAGAAAACAGTGAGGAAAATATTCCACTCCAAGAATTGTAGATAACATAGTAATAGATTATTTTGGAGCCACAGACTTCTCTTTCATATCAGTTTGTTCAGATTTCCTCATCTTACTCACCAGAGCCACACCTCTTTCATCTGTATCCTTTTATCTTACCCAGTGACCTGTCTCTGCCCTTTAATCACAAACATGTCTGCTGCTTCTCTGCGCACCTGCCAGGCAGCTGCAGGTCACACTCAGGCTTTTGACTGACAACGCTGCAGAGAATCTGTCCTGACAATGCTACAGAGAGCCCTAGAACCCCTTTGCCTTTTGAGTGTACAGGCTGACCATTCCACAGAGAAAAGCTAGTGGTTTGGGTTTTTCCATCAACAGCAGCCACACAGATGTTAGTTCTCTGGGAATCAGCTTCATCGCAATGTGGTTTGATGGTAGAGGAGTTTATTAAAGAAACCCTCGTGGAATGTAAGATCTATGATTTGATTAGCTCTGAACATCCATTCATTGCTGTTATTTTCACTTTGTTTTCTTTCCTTTTAACTTTATTTTTAGCTGCCCTTTTTTTCCCCTCAAGAATGACTCATCAGCTGACTGGGTCTTGTCTGATTTGTAGATTTTTGGCCGTCTGAGGAAGCATCCTTACATAAAGCTCAATAATTAATGCGTTATTGTTCAGTTCTTGTCTCTTCTTCCTTGCTTATTCTCAGCTTTAAGGACTTGTGCCATGACCAAATATGCATTAATTACTCTCTGGGAGTGATAGGATGATTTCTTTTATTTTCTT